>KK120095.1:254236-295550 GCA_000611955.2 Stegodyphus mimosarum | reverse complement strand
TTTTGCAAAACAAAAAAAGAAATACAGTGATTACTAAAAATTCAACAAATGAGGGAGGGGTAGGAAAAAACTAAAACAGAATTACAAATTAGACAATAAGAGTTTAATTTGATAGAAATTAGTTTCCTGACTTTCTAAAAATATCTTCTCTGTTTTAGCTGTTAAAACGCTATTGCAGAATTTAAATTATAAATATAAGTTTTGGTGAAATATTTAGTATGTCGTAGCTGCAATTGTTTCTTTTACATTAGATGATTTAAACAAAATGTGGCTTCAGTTTTTTACTTGTCCTGATTAGATAAGAATTCATAAAGTAACATAAAATTTAAAGATATGCATTACAAATAAAATCCTGTTACATGCCAAGTTAATATACCCGATTTTTTAATACTGCATTCAATTTGAATCGCTTTTAAGATTTAGTAATTAAATAAAGAATATTTTTTTAATATTACCTTTGCTGAGGAAGCCATGCTTAATAAGTTGGGCTTCAATGAGCAGCCTAGGTAATAAAAGACACATAGATGCTGCAAGGTGAATCAGCGATGCTACTGGTCCTCCGTGCTTCCATAGAGATTTAAGCCAACGGCAACATTTCCTTTTACGTAGGTTTTGGTAGACAACCATATCTGGCTCTTCATCACCGATCTTATGTCCATCATTGGCGTAATTTCCAACTTTCATCAGCGCAGATATTACAAAAAATGGCATCAAAACCACTGCAGCTCCTATGAAAGCTACATAAGCATTGAGTTCAAAGTACGGCTGTCCCTGAGGCGGCCATGGTAAGGATACATATCGGGTAAACCTTTGAATACTGGTGACCATGATGTAGATTTGCAAAGCCATTGTAAACACACAGTACCACACAGACCATTGACTATTTACTCTGGGACGCTGACACTTGGTGAAACCATCCCTCGGCCTTTTAACCAGACGTCCAGCTTGAGTTTGAGAAACCATATTTAATGTGTTTTAAGGTGAGACAATGTAGATTCTTTTATTTGCATTTATGTAACTGACTAATTTTTGATTCCTTTACGTAAGGCATTCAGTTCTGCTCTGCAAAATTTCTGTTAGTTTAATACCTATATTTTTCCAAAGGATCCAGTTTTTTCATATTCATTTTCAAAGTTTTCAAAACATCTGTAAAAAGAACAAAATACTTCATTAATCACACTACCCAAAAATTTCATCTTGTCACAGTAAAAATTAAAGGAAATAATTTGTTACATTATAATTTAGAGAATGAAATTTTAAAGAGATTTAACTCTAAGGTTAAGGATTTTAGTTTTCACTAGTTACGTATCATTCCCCATGTATCATTTACAGTTGTTTATATTAACATTTGATATCAGTGTGATATAATACTCATTCCACTATTCTCAAATTACTTAAATACACAATAACAATTCCTGTAACTCCAGATTTTGAAATGTCACATTTTATATTGTAAGATTTATCCTAAGTTTATTAACAGTTATTTTAAGTTTTGTCTCTTTCTTATCTTATTCTAATTTCAGCTTACAATTTCCTGCCAGAATGTAAATTCAGAAACGTACTATTTAAGTCGATGCTTCACCGACTTCTAGAGAGAGAGTCTGAATTCCTGACTAGCGCGCGTTTGCCATTGGGCTACATTCTGTCTTAGCTATTACGTTCGGCCATACTTTAGGCCCTTGCTTGGCTTCGCCGATTAAATTAATATTTAGGGGCCAAGTACTTAGACTTCTGATAGCTTTAGCTATACCTTTCAAATAGCTTTAGTTAAGCTTAATTTTGTTTAAATTCGTAGTTATTTAAGTTCAAGCCCAAGTAGAGGCTTTGTATATACTCGAAGTAAGAGTTGATTGTATTTATTCTGAAAAATAAAGGGTAATTAAACCTTCTTACGTCTTACGTGTTTATTTACACACTTAAGCGAATATTCGCTTGTTAGTGTTCGTGGGGTTCTAAGTCTGAACTTTGGAATTAAATAAGTAATACCCCACAATATCATGATACAATTCATATCGTTGCTGTGCTATTACATCCATAAAGAACTAATGCATGCAGAATAAAGTTCCAATTTTTATTAATAGTCAAGAAATATATTTAAATCTGTAATCTGTCATACCTGCATATTACAGTTGGAGAAGAAATTTGCAGATTTTTTTTTCTTAAAGTACTTCTATACTAAATATTATTATTATTATTATTTGTTATGACTTATTATCATTTTGAGTAGTAATGTTCTACTAAATTCTGCTAATAATATTCTACTAATAACGACTAAAGTTTTGTTCTTAGAGCATAGTAGCTTCTAACAGTAAGAATTCAATCTTTTATGATTTTATTGGCTAGTGGACAGTTCAGATAACTGAAGGGGGGGAGGGAATATAACCTTTGTTTGCAGCAAAAGTTTTACAAGGCAAGTCGATAGCTCATGCTAGTTTTTTTTTAATATTTCAACTTCAAAATTAATCATTGATCAGAATTTGAATTGTAAGTTTAGAAAATAAAATGACTCCGTGTAATATTTTAGCTGTTCAGTTGGGAAATATTAATTAAGCTTTTAGAATGTATTAAATGAAAACAATAATTAAACGAATATGAAGTATAGTTTTCATCAAACTATATTTCATAGTCATCAAAATGTAGCTTGAATGAAAGGTAGTTTAAATGAATGAGTATATTTTGTCGAAATCTTTTTCTGGTACACATGTGAAACTTCCAAATTGATCTTTAATGGAGCTATGATTATGAGGAAATTAATTAACACTTGTTGCCATTAAGAAAGCTACCGTTACTCTACTAGCCTCCAATAGAAATTTCACTAGTTAATGGTATACAATGGTATGCAGAGGGAATCGTACAAAGCTTGTATACCAGTGAGTGATTTTGCTAGCGGCTTCCTTTCGTACTGTGCAGGGTCGTCTAGTGGCAAAGCAATGGATGTCTTCGCACAGAAATGCAATCAATCGTCTCATAGAAATCCTTTCTATAGGATACGTTGCAAAACTCCATAATATCCACAATACCATAGATTACGTTACAGAAAACTGTAGTACACAGGAAAACTTGAAAACAAATTTTGAAAATATTCCCATGGTTTCCGAATACAGAAACAACGAATTTACAGTAATAAACAAAAAGTAACAAAGAGAGATATTCAGTATTTTTATTGTGAAATCTTTTAATGTATTACCTGATTTTATTTTTCTCCAAAGTACACAGACGACAAAGAAGTGCGGGTTTCTTTTCAAATAGAATGTGAAAAACTTTGTCAAAGTGACCGTATTAGAAAGTGAGACAATGTATTCCAGAATATGCCTACAATATTTATACACTGAAATTACAAGACAACCGCAAATTGTTCAGAACAGCGATCGAACATAAACATGAAAACAATAGAAATGAAACACAAATTCGGTTTTTAATGGCGTCTTTATTAAAGCTAAATTTTTAACTTAATCTTTTTTATTTTAGTTCAACTTTATATCATAATAATACTCAAGCATGAGCACTGATTCTACATTATGATTACTATAACTGGGAATAAGGAAGAGTCATCTTATAGCAGTAAAGCGAATCAAATTTGAGAAGAGATATGCATCATATTTAATAATGTATTTAATGCAAACAAAAATCAATTTAAACAACGCAATTCGAAATTTAACACTTTGCATTCTCTTGACTCCAGTTAGAGGCTACTGAGATTTAGTTAAAGTGCTTTTGAAGTCTTCAATTTTTATTTAATTCGTCACTATACCACTTCTGCACCACAATACAGAATGTGGAGAATACATTATGTGGAGAAAAATATAATGAACAATCCATACAATATTAATGAGCCCAGGTATATTTCTTGGATACTTCAAGTAGTATGCAAAATGTATCCCCTTCCCTCATAATACACAAGTGTAAAAATAAACGCAAATGTTTATTTTCACACTTGTGTATCTATGGATGGGTAGGGGGAAGGCACCACATTATAACCAATAGCAAACAAAATTACATTCGCGTTCATGTAAATTTCAGAGACCGCATAAGCAAATAATGTAGCAAGAGCTCAATTTAGGCCATCGCACAATGCGAAGAAAGAAAAAAAATGAAAGATTTTCCTTTTCCACATTTTAATTTTTGACCGTTATGCAAGTTATTATTGGTAATTTGTCACTTATGACTGAGCTAATCATTTAACTTAAAGTGCTTTAATTTAAGCAGATGATCAGAACGTAGCAACGCTTCTTTTTTTAGATTGCAGATCTAATTAATAAATGATTCGCTTCTGCGTAAATTGCGATGTGAAATGCTTGAATTTTGTCTTTTCCCCCTCCCCATTTATAGTCTTTGTATATATCTTTCCGAATTCTATAAAACAAAATATTATATTTTTAGAAATTATGATAAATATCTTATAATGTTGGTCAAAATAAAACCATTGAATACAAAAACATATAAGCAAAATAAATTGCGCAGAATAAATCTTTTATTTCATAAGCACGTAATGTATCTCATTATCCGACTATCTATCAAAGGAGTGTGTATTTCATATTTCAATGTAGCATATACACGCCCATACACATATATTTTGTAAGCGATTATTGAAAGGTTGCCTTCGAAACAGTCACAGTTTACACATCATTTCGATAGTTTGACTATGTTTAAACGTACAGCTGTTGTGATCAGGAAAATGTTCTTAACTGGAAATTTGATCTTGGTAGCAAACAATGCATGCTTTATGTGTGATAAAGATTCTACAGTAACATAAGCAACGAAGTTGGCCAACTGTTGCGAATAAATAAATTCATAAATAAAGCAAAACATAAAAAAGAAGGAGGGAACGAGAGGAAAAGGTGCAAGCAGTAAACGCTGTATGAAACAATCCGAATGATGCGCAAGTGCAGTTGGAGATAAAAGATTATCAAGGAGATTGTCACTCTTTCTGGTGATGCTAAGTTATGTACCGTGACCGGAAACACTTAACTGACATCATCGAAACAATAGTTCCGTGCGATTAAGAAAACCTCATTAGTAGAGTTTCAAATTTTAAGCAAATCATATGAAATAAATCGTTAATAAAGTTTGCGTTTAAGTTGACGGGACAGAATCTTTTGAATATGTTAAAAGCAATTTTCCATTTCGACAATTACACGCTAAGTTCATTAAAATCAAAACACTAAGATCGCACAATTCAGCAAGGAAAGAATTACATGGCGTAACGTAATTAACGTTATCACGCAATTCGGCAAAGTTTATCCTGACTAATTACTCTCTCTGCTATTGATACTAACCGAGACTGACACTGCTCAGTAATAAGCTGCTTGAAAGATTCACTGACGTGACCTTGGAGATTGGAATGGTCTTTCGGTAACACAATTCCTACAACGCAGAATTCCTGTAGCATTTTGGATTTCTAAAATTTTGCCAATTTTGTTTCCGATACGAAATGGAAAACTAGAATTCAAGTTAGCATATGTATTCTTGAACACATAGGAAGCTTTTCATGATATCTCATGTAAATATACAACCTGTATTACAATAAGGATGCATAGTAATCATTTTAAAAATACTGCTAAAATTATATTCCGTTTTGCAACAATATTCTTATTTCCTAGATTGCTAGCTCTACATAGCAATGATGACCTAGTATACAGCGAAAAAACGCATGCCTGGAGATAGAAATTACTAAATGCTAAAATGTTTTTTAGAAGAGATAAAAAGCAGTCATTGCAAGTCTTCAATAACATTTTAGGGAGAAAAATAGTGCTTTCTGTAGAAGAGGTTTCTATAAAAGATGTTATCATCTGCTGGCATTCAGAGGATGTGATTTTTATTTCTGATGAAGGTGCTTTCTTAGATTTTTTATATATATGGTCAGTAGTAAAAGCAATGCATATGCAACGCAAATAGATGAATTCGTCTAAAAGTACTTTCTAAAAGGTCCACGCATTAAAAATAGTATCGGGTACTTAGCTTCAACAAAATTTAATGTCGATGTGCAGTAAGTTGTACAAAAAGATTATGTTATATTATCTGAAGGCAATACTTCTAAACTTAATAATATATATTATTTTAACATTTTCAGGCCCGAAACAGTTTTTAAAAAAATTAACTAGCTAAATATCTTCTAATAAAAAATTAGGGCTTGAAATCTCATTCTGAACACATGTCTTTGGATTGCACAAAAGATGTATAATTTTATTATAAGTTCATAAGGGATGGCACATAGCAAGTCAAAGTTAAGACAATGAAAAATGACATAACCGAAAAAAAATTAATTTGTTTACTTTATTAATATTGTTTGCTTAAAACGTATTTGATTTGATAAGCGTAATTTGTAATGAACACTGCGATATAAAATTTTAATTAATACTTAAAATATCTCTCCTGACGAAAGATTACTCATTTTCATTCCAATAAGTTACTTAGATGTATTTTGCGTGCTTTTAATGCTTCAGCTGTAATTAATAGTGCTATTTTTGTCTTCAGTGCTACCGAATTATCCAAAGCAAACAAGACGACGTTTACTGTAAATTATGTTATATAAAAATAAAATATAAGGATCTGAAACTTTAGACGAATGGTGCCTTTCAGTAAATACTAATTTCAATGAAATAATGGATCCCTCTATGAATAAATCTCAGAATTATACAAGAAAAGGTAGGTAACTGGCTTGAAAATTCCTTATCTATCCTTTAATCTGGTAACGTATAGAAATTTATTGCCATAAAATGTTTTTAAGACAGATTGGTTTGGTGTCTGTGTCTAAATTGCTTAATTTTTACATGGTTTCTGTGAGGTTTTCTTTCAACAAGTCAGTTAAGTAAAGTTTGTGGTTCTTCGAGTTACAGTTTTTGACAGAAACAGTTTGATAATAAAGATCGAAAAGTCTGAAAACCGGTGCTCAGATTACTCATGTATAAAATGGCCGACCTTACTCATAAGCGATTGCCATAACAAATTTAACGCAGTAAAGCCTTCACAATGTGAATAGAAGCATACAATCAGTGTATAATTATGGAAATTAAAAAGAAAATTTTCAATAAAGAGACACTTACAAAAATGTGAAGAAACTGATTTTTACTCTTTTCTCTTAATGCAAACTTCCAAATAGCAAACTGTGTAAGAAAATGTAACAATCCTTCGCTTTTTCACTTCGCTTTTTTCTTCCTTTTTTTCCGATTTAAGAAAAAATTCTTTTCCTTTGCTTGTTTCAACTATTGCATGAATGAAGCCATGCTTTTAAGCAGTATGGCAAACGAATTTTTCTTGTGCGATTCGGACAATCAGAAATCCTTTTTATTCTCATTAACATGAATCTGGAAACCGTATCCGGAGAGAGCATGACGTAGATCAGGACGTTGTCGTCTCAAGGTCACGACATCTGTAAAAGACTGTTATTTGTCTTTAATTGTGATCAGCTGTTCAACTCTGGAGCTTTCAGCGTCTTAACAAAGAAAGGTTGTCATATACAGAGGAGTATAAATAGTTTCATGAATAAAGGCTATTTTCTTGATGTGTCTCGATGAAATGGGGGAGGGGTATTAAAGCTAATAGTTAATGTCCTGTTTTCTTCTCACTCCGTCAGGATGCTAACGCACTGTATAAAAGACACTTTTTTTAGGGAGTTACCACACAATTTCGATAATTTATTCACATTTGAAACGATGTCTCGGGAAACGAGGAAAGTGTGCTCTGTTTAATCTACAAATCTATTATTTCAAAGATTTTATGTGATCTTCAAAAAATGCTGAAAATAAGATGCTAAATTCAGTCTTTCTCATGACATCCGATAACGGTGTACCTTTTATTTTAAACTTTATTTTGTATGGAAAACGCCTTTTTTTTTCTTTTTCTTTTTTATCTTATCTTTTTGCACGTATTCTCTCCACGATTTGAAGTGCCAGGAATTTAGATCTAAATAGGAATTCAATATATATTTGTTGAAGAGCAAAAACTTTCGGAAGATGAAAAGGAATTTCGAGAACTCTCTGCGCATATTATTTTCTAGTGAATAGTTCAGTTGAAACTCATCAAAACACATGAAACCTAAATCAAACTGAAATCTGAAAAGAACGCATCTTGCTGTTAGAAGTGTTTTGACTGAAATAAAATATTTCAACAGAGAAATTATATTGTCATTTTATTCGGAAACCAGGTACCGTTTTATATCTCTATAGCTCTTACTATCAGCAGGGCAGGCAAATAAATATTTGACTGAGAGCATTTCTAGTATTTAATAAATATCTTTTCTTTTCAGCTAGCACTCGTTAAAGAAAATGAAGTATGAATTCATTAGACGTTTTATCTCAGGCATTCATTCAGTTTCTTGTCTCAGAGGCATTATAAAATTATTATTCTAACAATATTCAGTATCTCACTGATCTGCCTCCGAATCGCTAAAGCTAACTGCCTTTTAAATTTTCTATTTATTCTATTATTTAGTTTTCTTGTGTAATAGATTTAGAAGTTTAGAATAAAATAAGTTAAAATTTTAACATTTCCATGATTTGAGGATCATATAGCGATGAACAAAATTGGTGTTCATCTTCGAAATGGAGAACAGAATTTTCCCAATCTCTTTCTCAGCGGCAAAATTTTTACTCTAGCTTTCGCATACACCTAACCCCGTTTTCCCTCCGAATTATTGATTTTCCCTCCCTAACCAACCGAATGCGATGAATTGGAAGCACGTGACAGGGTGAACTGAGAATGGGTTTGTGCGCGTGTGTGTGTATATACACATATCCGAGAATGTGTGAAGGTGGTTGCATTATCTTTTGATATAAGTAGGTAGATATCAGTACAGATTACGTGCAATTATATATGTGTGCATGCACAAATAGATATACATATACCATATTTACTCGCATATTTCTCCCCCTTGTCTAATCCCCAAATCACCCCAGTTTTTTAATGTTACTTAATTATTACTTTTTTTTTGCTACGGATAAGCACCTATACAAATACCAGCCGAAGCTGAGGCTTGATAATCAGGAACTTACCTACGAGAAACACCCTAAATATCTGCCATTTATACTTGACCCTGAATTCACATGCCAAAAAGCATTTCGAAATTATGTTCAAAAACGCAGGTTTAAGACTAAACATTCTTAAACACATCGTGAATAAGGACTGGGGAGCTAATGCGACTACCCTCAGAAGTACCTATTTGGCACACGTTCGATCCATACTCGAGTTTGAGTTTCCAATTTACTGTTGTGCCTCTGATTCCAACCTGAGGAAATTAGAAAAAATTCAGTTAAGTACAGCTTGTATTATTAGTAGGTTGAGGTACAGCTGCCCTTACTCCTTTTTGAGGCCGATCTTTAAATCATTAAAGAAAAATAAGACAACAAAGAAAAGTAATAAACATACACAGTCCAGTCACATTAAAGTGACCATCTGTCAAAAGCCAGAATAACCACCTTTCGCAGAGCGGACTGCTGCGAGACTTGCAGGAAGAGAGTCACATAGGTCCCTGAAGGTGTTCTCTGGGATGTTGAGCCATGCCGACTCTAATGCCGTGGCCAGCTGCGCTAGATTACGCGGTTGAGGATCCATGGCGCGAACAACTCGATCGAGATGGTCCCACAGATGCTCGATTGGGTTTAAGTCAGGTGAGTTTGCTGGCCAGGGGAGGACGGTAAACTCATCCTGGTGCTCTTCGAACCACGCACGTACACTGGCAGCTGTATGGCACCTCGCATTGTCCTGCTGGAAGATGCCATCATCCTGAGGAAAAACAATGCGCATGTAGGGGTGAACATGGTCCGCAAGGACAGATGCGTACTTGTATTGATCCATTGTGCCTTCCACAATGATCAGTGAACCTAGAGAATGCCAGGAAAACATTCCCCAGACCATAATGCTCCCGCCTCCAGCTTGGACCGTTCCGGCAATGGTTGCAGGGTGGTTCCTTTCAGAGGTTTCACGCCTTATACGCCAACGTCCATCTGTCCGATGGAGCATAAAACGCGATTCATCCGAAAACGCAACCTGTCGCCACTCAGTGGACGTCCAGCTGCTGTACTGGCGTGCAAATTCTAGCCTTCGCCGTCGATGAACAGCAGTCAGCATAGGTGCACGAACCAGGCGTCTGCTTCGGAGGCCCAGACGCAGCAATGTTCGCTGAATAGTACTTTGGGAGACACTTTTGGTAGCCCCTTGGTTCATTTTGGTGGTCAGTTGCTCAACGGTAGCCCGTCTATCTGCCCGAACGCATCTCCGCAACCGTCGTTCGCCTCTGTCATCTATGGCCCGTGGTGCACCACATTTGCCACGTCGCTGATTTTGGACAGTCCCATTTTGCCATGCACGGTACACTTTTACCACGGCGGCACGCGAACAGTTCACAAACTCAGCCGTTTCGGAAATGCTTCCACCCTTGGCCCGAAAGCCAATGATCATGCCCTTTTGGAAGTCGGATAAATCGCTTCGTTTTTGCATTACGCCAACGATTGAAATGTTTTCCGAAGCCCTCACACACCCTTTATATACGCTCAACTGCACTGTGCTGCCACCTGCCTTCTGTGATTGGTTATTTAACTCTGACATGGAAAGTACGGGGTGGTCACATTAATGTGACTGGACTGTGTAAAAAGGAAGGAGATCTTATCACTGCGTTGTACCTGTACAGCCTTTATTTTTAATATAATTATTTTAAATCATGCAAAATTCCATATGAATGCAAAATCGCCAGTAAAAATTACTTAGTTTCTTCAAATAATTTTCAAAATGTTAGTAAATTATTGATAGAAGGCTAGTATTGTGACCTCAGAAACATTTTTTTTTTGCATCTAGGAAAGTCAGAAGACATTAAAGAAATTAAATTCTTATTCTTTCACAAATCATCAAATAATTCGTCAAATATATAATTCTCAAAAGAATAAATGTTCCCTTACATAAAAATTAGTGATGCTAATAATAAGCAAAAAAACAATTTGTCTAACTTTGCTTCAGAGCTGAAATTACGTTTTAACCCAGCCAAAGCAACTGTTCCTTTTTTCTTACTACAAATAAGCAACTATATAAATACCACCCAAAACTGAGGCTTGATAATCAGGAACTTACCTACAAGAAGCACCCTATATATCTGGGGTTTATTTTTGACTCTGAATTCACATGTCAGAAGCATTTCAAACATATTGTTAAAAAATTATAAAAAGACTAAACACTGTTAAATACATCCCCGGTAGGGACAGGGGAGTTGATACCACTACCTTAGAGCTACTTATTTGGCACTCATTCGATCCATACTCGAGTTTGGGTTTATAATGTATTGTTGTGCCTCTGAGTCCATCCTGAAGAAATTAGAAAAAGGTTAATTAAGTACAGCTCGTATTATTACTAGGTTGCGGCAGAACTGCGCTACGAAAATACTCCTTTTTGAGGCCAATTTGCAACCTCTCCAGACTAGAAGACTAGCTGGCCTTGTTAAATACTTTAGCAAACTCTCTAGTTACGACCAATACAATAACATTCCAATGTACCTAAATACGTGAAAAAAACCAACAAAGACTAAATAAAAACAGCCCTTTCGGCCTAGTTGAGTCTCAGAGACTACTTCCTTGCAATGTTGAGCCCCACTCACTACAGTGTTGTTTGAATTCTGCGGAGGGATTCTCCAGCGTTCACTTTCATTCTAACTTTTCTACTTCTGTAAATAAGAAGGATTTTATCCTTGAATACCTAAGACAGGTGGCTTTGGAGGTAACAAGCACCATTCCAAAAAATGCTATTTATATCTTCAGAGATTGCAGCAAAATTTTTGACTATGCAGGTAGTGGCATTTATATTGAGACCACTCGAGGAAAAATGACTCTCTGTGATCATAATACAAATAACTGTTCTGTCTTCAGGAGTGACCTGATTGCAATCAAGCAAGAGAAAAATTTTATTTTAAAATGTATTAGCAGAGCAAAATTTTGGTGATCTATGGATTTTATCTGATAGCCGTAACTCACTACAGCATCTCGATAATTGTATTCTTGTAGGCGACAAAACCAGTATTTCTGTTCTACAAAAACTATAGCTAATTTCCCAGCATCGTGATATCCATTTCCGGTGGATCTCCTCTCATGTGAAAGATTTTCACATATTTTGAATGCAAATGGAACCCCTCGGGAATCTATATAAACAAAAATGACAACTCTGAGCATGGATCACTCGGCTCACGGATCGATGAAGAACGCAGCCAGCTGCGAGACTTGGTGTGAATTGCAGGACACATTGACCACTGATTTTTTGAATGCGCATTGCGGTCTCGGATGATACCCAGGACCTCGCCTGTCTGAGCAACGAAATGCCTGACAAATTAGCAAAGGAGGGCTGTGGTTTTTTTAACGCCCTCCTCTTCCACCCTCACCTATCCGGAACTATTATACTCTTTGAAAAAATCACAAATCATGGTGGAATGTCTTTACCCCCCCCCCACCTATCACTGGTACTTGGCTAGCAAGCCTGGTTGGACTCTAAATCTTGAGTGTGACAGGAGCTCCCAGACTGCGCCCTTCCGTATTGCCAGCGGTCACATTAAGTCTCTCTCTTTCAAGGAGGGCATGAAAATCATTTCCACATACATTAAGTGCCGAGAACATCAGGCTTTCTGCCAAACACATTTTGGTCTCTTTGGATCTCTATAAGGAGGATATTTACAGCAATCCCCTCATTCTACTCGACTTTCTTTAGAGTCAACGGTCTTTTCGACCTTGTCTTGCTTCGTCAGAATCTGGAGGAAAAGCAAGAACAACAACAACCGTTTTTCAGCACATGATTTAGAAACTCCTGGTGCATGGCAACAGCGTAAAATGTATGCATAAATAAAGAAGTACTTTGCGTAAGTAAAATGAACATTATTGAAATTTATAAGTCTCTTGAAAATAATGTGTGCTTTTTAATATGCTATATTTATCATAAAGCCGTATTTTCAGAAATAGTATACACCGCTTCAGAAATAGTATAGTATACACCTTCAGAAATAGTATATTGGATGCTTCTCCCGATTTTTAAGTGGTAAAATTACTAGGCAAAAGGCGGAAAACATGCGAGTAAATACGGTATATATATATATATATAACTGTGTGCGTGTGCGCAAACTCGCGCGTTTGTTTGTGTTTTTCTTCTTTATCTAAGTAAGGCCGGATTAAGACTTTTAGATGCCCTAAGCAATAAGAAAGTTTTGATGCCCCTTCATACATTTGAAGCATAACGGCTGCTTTTCCCCCACTATGGCTCTCTCGATCTTGCTTCAGCTACGCTATACATTCTATGGTGAAACTGGCAAAGAGAAATCTTTGTGGTGCCTCCTTTTCTTAATGCCCTAAGCACGTGCTTATTTTGCTTAATGGTTAATCTAGCTCTGCTATCTAGGCATACTTCTGAACAATAAAATGTGTGACTGAAAACTTATTCTTTAGTTTGGGCTTTGGCAGTATAAATATTTTCGACGGACTATATCCAATTTTATCTGAGAATGATCTGTCTTGAGTTGCTAAAGAATGCAAACCAATCAATGAAGAATTCCGAGATTAATGATATGTATTTTAAGTTTAAATCCTTTGTAGTTTAAGTACAGTGAAGAGTTACATTAAGATCAAATCCTTCAGTCAGTCTAGCTAAATCATTTGAGTTTCTTCATTAAACAGAAAAGTACTTGAAACCGTTTGCTGGCTGTGGATATTTAAGTGAGTAAACTCACCTATTCGCAGTGAGCTGGTCATAATTTTGAAATACGCTCACATTCTAAACAGTTTAAAGAAAAGCTTCTTTGGTTTCTTATTATTAACTCCACCATTAAAATTTTAATAGTTTTTGATTATGACCGTATTATAAGGAAAGATTTATGCTACAGCTAAACATAAAATCTTAACAATTTTTTAGTTTTTATATATCTATTCTTCTATTCTATGAAGCAGTAGTAGTTCGCGGCATTTTTGTAAGTAACATTCAGCTATTCGCAGTTTCTCAAAATAAATTTCTACAGTTATGCTTCAACCGTAAGCGGCCAAACGGTTAAGTCGCTGCACACTGGTATTTCTACCTAGGTCCGATTCCAGGCGAATATGGGCATTTTCGTGGTTTTCAACCATGTTTAACGTGGATATAAGCCAGCTTCCTTTAGAAAGGCCTCCACAAAGGCATCATTCCTCTTAGGCAAATAGCCCTAGCATGCTTTGCCGCATTCAAATAAACCAATCAACAAGAGTTTATCCCAGTTATCTTCAAAAATAAACATAATATCATCTTTAGAAGTTTCCCTAATAAGATACTTAATATTTGTTTGCTACCACATGTGCTAAAGGCAATTTGTTTAATTTACTTAGTTACTTAATTACAAAGTAATTTAGTACTTATTTACTTAGTTACTTGCAAAGTACTTAGTTAACACAAAAGTTATTTCCACAAAACATTTAAAATTTTCACTATATGCATATGATATAAAATTTTTATTACGGATGTATAGAAAAATACACGCACGTTTACATCTACAGATAATGATGTAAAAGCTATAAATTTCAGAGTCAATTTGACTTGAAACATTCTAGCGTAGCTTTATACGATACTCAACACATTTAACAAAATAGGAGCAGATTGTGGCAAAACATATGGAAGACAAAAAATCGGTAAACGTACAGCGAGTGCCTAGCTTAGAAATTTAGAGACGATCAGAAGAATGGAAAAGAAAAGAACTGCGTTGGGTGAATAGATTTAAGCTGACAGAGTTACTTTGTTTCTTGACAGGGAAACATAGTATCGTTTCATTTGTATTCCTTATTGAAAATTTTGGTATAAGAATCCTTTGATAAGGATTTCAATTTTTGCCTTTACGCATGAATGTGCATTACTAACATTATTTATATTATGGCAGTTATTAATTTAGACACTTTTGAAAGATTGGCTATGTGGGCTAATATTTTAGTTTCCAGAAAATAATACACAAAATTTTACATGAAAATAAATCATTTTCTCGCTTTCAAAATATACTCCTTTATCATAAATGCAATTTTTCATTCGAATAAACCTATTTACAAGAGAGTTATGCCATCCAAAAATTTGTGTAACAGAAACAAGTGGTAGGTAAGCTAAAAATACTTTTTCTGATTCTTAAATGGAGAACCTCATAATTTAAGTTTGGTTATTGGGAATGCTAAACATAAAATCATTGGAGGCAAAATCAGGTGAATAGACACTATGACTTATGAAAACCATTTTTTTTATGCTTCAGGCAACTGATAGTTTGACATAGTGCAGAATGACGTAGCATTTTGCAATTTTTTCTGAGAGGAGTAATAAATTTTGGCAAACAGATTGTTGCACACCAATCAGGATTCTACCACTCTGTGAAGTAACCATTCCAGTATTTTGGTATTTATTAAGAAAGGTCGATATCATTTTCTTTGAAGCATTACTTGTATGAACAGCTTTTAAAGGATTTGGTTCAATTTGAAACATCTAAACAATAGAATGCTGTTTTGTAAGGGGTTTACAGAGATAAATTAACGTTCCTTCATCTGTTACAATACCAAAGGTAGATTTCGAGGCACTGTTCACACTATTTGCATACTTTCCAGCTTGAATTAAATTGAAATCCAATATACATATACATTTTTCACCTTTAAATGATCAGAAACATAAAAGCACTCACATTCTTGAAATGTTCAAAGATACCTTGGTTTCAACATATTCAACATGGCCATCTAAACTAACCATGACCAAAGCACAGCTGTTGGGTCAAACTTTTTCGAAAGTCACTATAAATTACATTTCGAAAATTCCTTCTGCTTAAACTTATGTTTTGTCATTATCTTATTAACTTTAAAAGGACGCCTTAAAAAATTACTATACTTAGTCATCCTTTAATAACCATTATTCAAAAGAAAATTCAGTTTTAAAAAATACCTGCGCTAAAAGCTGCTATTTTTCCGGCATTGCCAAATTTTAAAAACTTAAATACTGTTCCTGATAAATATCTAAATTTCTACTCATCTACGTTTCTACCTTCAGAGCAAAAAAGGAAAATTATCAAATTTAAAACAGAATTTTGGGGGGTATTACATATTCAAATTTTTTCTTGCTTATCTATTCATTAAATTTCTATAGATCAAACTAAAACTTCACCTTGCATAACTTTGCACGGTAAGTTTCTAACAATCAAATTAAAGTTTCATTTTGCATATTTAAAGGATATATTACGCATGATGGATTAAAAAAACGCTTCATTTCCATCATTTTCTATTATTTAGGGTAAATTTAATAGTTTTATACTCCAACCATCTTCTTTCCTTTTTGGAAGTTGCTACATCTAACTCTGCTACGGTGTTAGACTTTCAAATTTCGCACTAAAACGTTGAAAATGATCACAAGTTAAAAAGTTCTGAATTCGGGCTTTAATTTCATACCTCTTTGTTAACTCACATAAATGTGCGACGGGAGGATACACACACACACATATATATATACATCTATATCTATATACATCTACGCATCTATATCTATATATATCTATATCCATATACATCTATATATCTATATCTATATGCCCCTATACATCTATACCTGTATTTATATCTATCTATATATAGTGTCTATGAATATGATATACGCGGTACATAAAATACCTTTTTTCCCCCAAATGAACAAATGAAGCTAAGTATTCTTGTTTAAGATAGTTTCAACTGTGAACAAGCTCTTATATTGAACAAATTGAAATGTCACTGTTTATCATATAAAAGTTACATATATATATATATATATATATATCTTCTATTCATATTTTAGGAGTTTTTAAGTACGATTTGCTATACTATTGCTGGTTTTATTTCCGTTTTAACTTTCTTCCTTTATAATTGCCTCATCTTTAAACTTAAAATAGAATTTTATCTTGCCACATGTAAATTTGGTAATTTTTGCATCAAGTTTCTATCAGTCAATAAATCTATGTATCGTATATGTACAAAAGAGAGAAATACGCACAAAAAAAAATTCTATAAAGCTTGAATATTTTATGTCCATCTAATTTTGAAAAGCTTTATATTCTGTTATAATTTTTCCGTGCTAAATGTTCATTATCTCGTTAAAAAAAAAAGCTAATTTTGCAACACTTAAATTTTTGTTTGCATATATACTGAAAGTTTCGTTACCTTTTACGAAATGCTTATAAATTCATCTAAGTTTCCATTCCTCATTGTATTTAATCTAGACAAAATAACTCTTAACTTATATAATTTTTAATCTTTTTTTTTTAAATTGTTCATTTTATTTTCTTCCAGTAAATAGCGCATTTGTAGGTACCCTTCGATTTTTCTAGTCAATCAAAAAAAAAAAAGATTAGTTTTCTTTAATTAAATAAAGAAATCAAATACTGTTTTGCACTTAAACAATACTTAACAAAGAAAACTGTGTTTAAAAAACAAATCTATTGATTTCTGTACATGCATTAGCACATAAAGTAATCCACGTTACAGAGTAAATAAAGAATAAATTACGAAACTTCAAATAGTCAACTTCATCTGAAAAGCTAAAAAAATATAAGCCCAGAAAAGGAAATTAAAATTCTGAATAATGTCTTTAATGAAGGGGTGAGGCCGATTCTCACAGCAATAATGTATAACCCATATTATACGGAAGACATTTAAGTAAGTACAATGGCATTAAATCATACTGTTCCACAACAGTGTTTCAAAGATAATGGAGTTTTGGGGGGAGAGGTCTCGAGAGTTGCAATTTCTCTTTACAATGCATCCGATTAATATGTTTATGGCTATAGATCGGATGACCTACCCGGTCAGTTCATTACTTCAGGTAACTTTACTTTTTTTGAGCCGCTTTACTAGCTGAAACTTATATATGGGAACATTATCATTCCTCATGGACTTTTGAAAAGAAAGGAACGCAAGAAGCACATAAATAATTGCAATAAAATTAGAAAAGCTCACATATCAGAACCTCTAAATAAATACAGTCATTAAATTTCCTCCTAAAGCAATTTAGCAACATTAAGCGAAATGATAAATAATCGAAACATATTAAATAATATCAGAACTAATATTTTATGCCTCTCTAAAAAATAATTGAACATAGATATTCTAAATTTGATGGCACATTAAAAGCAGGCATGAAAATTGAATTCTATAATAAAAACCTCAGTCCATAAAATCAATATCAAATGGGAAAAATGGAATTTTGCTATCAATATCCACTTTATAAGTAATTTTATAAATCCATACTAAGTTATTCTCAAAATGCTCGTCAACGTTTTCTGCAACATGCTGAAAGCACTTGCTTATAGAATGTCGAACAGAATATTACGGACATGTCAATTTATGGTATCGTCTGTAAGTTTGGGATTTCATTAAGGCAAAAGGTGTTTCTGAGTTGCCTTTGGAAATTGCGATATCAATTCCCAGGCAAAAATTATCGTAATACGACTATTCTACTATCTCTACTCTTCCACAAAGTGTTATCTTAGTAACAGCTTAACACCTAACCTGATACTCAAAGGAGACCATCATGCGTGCACAGCGACCTGTAATCTCAAGTTAGAGGTTAAGTATATCCGAGACACTTAACAGCAACACATAGCGTAATGCAGTTATGAAACACATGGTAAGTCCTTCCGATGGTGTCTTCAAAGACAGAGCATTAAAAAGCAACCATTAGTCTACACTAAACGGTAATTTTGGATGACTATGCGATTTCTTTCATCATATTAGTAGTAGCGATACATCAATTTGTTCTTGATGACAGTAAAATCAGTATCACATCTACATGCAACCTCAACAGCGAGTCGAAAGAAAATTTTCTCTGAAGTTTGGCTTTCCGGTTATCTGAGTGGCTGGCTTACTAGAAGGACTGGCCGTATAAAAAGATTGAGTAAAAAGCTTCTAGACTTAGACGTTAGTAGCAAGTTCAATGTATTCTGTCGCTAATAAGGACAGTGCAAATATTGATATTAATGCTATGGTTCAGGATAGTGATTCACCACGTGCGGAACCCCCAGTGGTCAAAAGTAAACCTATCACGGTCATCCGATCGATTAAATTTAATGAATTTGTTAGAAAATTCTCGACGGATACCTCTGTTGAATTTACGGAGTGTATAGCAGGTGAATTTTTTAAAATCACCCCAGGTAGTGAGGATGATCATAGGAATATAACTATTTATTTAACTACGAACAATGTTCGACACTACGCTGTTTTTTCCCTAAAAGTTAGATTTTTAAAAGTTGTCCTTTAGGGGTTTACCTTCAGATTTTTCAGTTTTGAGAGAGGAGCTCATTAAGAAAGGATATGAAGTTCTTAAAATTCCTCAGTCGATAAAATTTAAGACTCGAGTCCTAGTGTCAATGATTCAGTTGCAGCTGGTAAAAAAATCTGGTTGGAAAAAAATGTATGATGTGGTAAATTTGGTGTATTTTATAGTCTGGGTAGAACCTTATAAATTCATAGTTAATATGGCCGAGTGCCACAATTAACAATTTTTCTATCGCTCCTCGGACGAGTGCAAACGTGCTCCGAGGTGCGTTAAATACGTATTCCCGCACAGAAGTTCTGATTGCCATGCAAAATGGATCATGAAACTTACCTGCTGTAACTGCGGTAGGGAACATGCGGCCAACTTTTCTAAATGCACAAAAAAATCCAGCAAACAGGAAGAAATACCTGGTAAAAACTCAAGACATTGTCAAATCAAATTTCGGACCACGAGGTGAGCAGTTAGGCTTAGTCATTCAAAAAAGAATAGTTAATACCGAGAAGCATGTTCCTTATGGTGAGAAGCTGAAAGCTGCTATGCCTGTAGAAAATAAAAATATTCCTAGTGAAAAAACACCTGATTTCCTCATTTTCTTTGTCGCTTTCTTCAACTTTTAGGACTTTTTCTCCAAGTTAGCGAATAATGTCGTGTTGCTTAGTAAACCCATATCTACTTTGCTGAGAATGTTCGCAAAAAATTACTTCTCGATGGAAGTAGGTCACCATAGACCACATACTCCGCTGTTTGCGAAATTCGAAGACAAGCTGGTTGGGTTACTCGAAAAGCAGTTTTTCAGAGAAAACACGCAAGCAAAACACTTTTCCCCTTCGATTGTAAAATGTCCCACGTAGTTATGCGGGATATAAGATTCTAGGGTGACATGTTTCGGAAGCTTGTTTCTCGGAAAAAATACCTCTTACCTCAAAAGTAGTTAGATGCGATAATCCAATAACTGATTCACTGGTCATTACTTTGCAGTTGATGGATACGGTAAATACAAACCAGTAACAATTACGGTGCAGCTCTATTTTTTACGCACTATGCATCGTACCTTACATCGCTTATAGGCTCCTTTTTGGAGACCGAATAGGGTGTTTACAATGCCCAGACAAAAGAAATAGTGTCTTACATTGCCAAGTAACATCGACAATGGACCCTTGCGGAAGGTGAAGGTAGATATCTCATTTCCTCATGCACCATAGTGATGGATGGATTTATATGTGAGATAAAAGCATCGTGCCTTATATTCCTTGGTTGCGCAGTCGGAGTTCTGCTGGCCAGTGGAGATAGAGTTTTCCTCCTGAGTGTTTTTCTCCAAATTTCCAGCTTATATTGGCACGATAGACAGAAGCATAACTAAGCATAACCATGAGAGAAGCATAATTAAGCATAACCATGAGAGAAGCATAATTGAGCATTTGAGGAATATGCTAGAAAATTGGGTGTAAGGGCTGCTGATTCTCTTCTACGAAAAGAACATAAAATAGTGTAGCTGATGTAGAGAACAGGGGATTGAGTTACGTACAAAGGATGCTTAAATCCGTTCCTAGGCGCATGTGAATCCTGATTATGCCAAAAGCCTCATAAAAGATTTGTCGACAAGAACTTTTTGATGGAAACTTAGCGCAAATGCAAATGCATAAGAATTTACTTTTTAAGAGGTAAAATAAATTTGGTTACTGTTATTTAATTCAATTCTTAAATATAATTATGTATATGTCTGTTTATATATGTAGCTTGATAAAAATATGATAACATAAAATATTCTCTCAGAACTTTTTTAACTCTGATGAGCTTAAAATATTAAACTGAAGAAAAGTAGATTGATTTTAAATTTCGTTATTCAGTTCCTTAAAATTTAACGAAAATGCAAATTATACTGTGATTTTAACAATCCACGTACCAGAGTCAGATTGGTTGGATTTTTAGTTATAGTATAAATTTAATTTTAGAAATGCTAGCAAGAAATGTTAATATTTTAAATGCCAGGTTGATAGATCTATTGTTAATTTGATTCGTAATTCTAAGAAGAGTGAGTAAAATCAAGAAAGATGAAATGCTGCTTTCTAAAATGCCTATAACAATAATACTTAATAAAAGCAGACCATGTCACCAAGCCCGTTCCAGGATTTTCGGCTACCCAGGAGATGAATTGGGAGCCGCACTTATAAATTAACATGTTAATATTTCATATCAAAATATCCCTTTATCAAGTTAATTAAAAACAGAACTTTTTAAAAATGCAAAAGAATTCATTTTTTTAACTTAAACATGATTTAAAAATATATTGTCGATTTCAACTGAGAAAACTCACTTCGCTGCATCTACTAATATCGAATTCGTCTCAAAAAGAATTATAAGTCGATTATATGTTAGCGTAAGTGTTTTCTAAAGAATACAAATACAAAGTCTTTTGATATTTTCGGTCACTCCGGATATCAGATTCTGCAAGCTATACAGTTTTGTGCTCGTTTCTTTCGTATTAATATCAGACTGAGATTTGTTTACACCCAGTTGTAGTTTGCATTAAAGCAAATTGCAAATTTACGCAGTTTTTGACCATGCAGTTTCTATCGAATTGTCTGAGTTACCAAAGAATTGGGCAGTCTACATTTTCCCTGTTTCGCTGTCCAAGCTGTTGTTACAGTGACGAAAGTGCTTGATACCGAAGTTATGCTTTTGGAATTGCTTTTTTGGACCTACTGAAGCTTCGATAGAATATTCCTAATCAAACATTCGTTTTTCTTTGAATACAAATGGTTTTGAATATAAATTCAAGTTCTAAGATGTCCGCCAAATCTAAAGTCTCAACAGTAGCGTTCTTAAGTTCACTATCCCTATACTGAGTCAAGAACATTACATCAGAGGTATTCTTTAAAAGAAGGAGTATTCTTTAAAAGTCTGATTGACTCTTGAATTTCATATGAGAATGTTTGGAAATCGCCCCTGCGACACCCACGTTTGACAACACAATACATTATTTTGATATTATAAACTATTGTTGCAGCAAAACATTGTCACTTTGGACAACAATTTGGTTGAAGACCTTGAAATTCGATGCTCTAGGCGGTTGCCAATGCCACTAATGAAATTAATACTAAATTTGAATTAATAGTGAATGTATAGAAAACCGAATTGGCGAAGAACTCAAACAGCTATTAAAGAGGAGCTATTATAATTCAAACGATAATAGTCAGCAATTAAATTATTAAAATTTTCATCAGATATATGGTCAAATATTTTAAAGTATTAAAATCTGAATAAATGGAATCTGAGTGTATAGGCGGATTCTATTCTCAGAAGAATAATACATATGAAGTTAAGTAACTAACTTGTAATCTTTTTAAATTACGTAAAATTTAAGTTAAAATGATGTTGGTTTTACAGAAAAATTCTATAAATTTATTTACACGACACATTCCACGTTCTTTCAGAAAATAAAATTGTTTTACCAATATTCCTTTTCTTTTCGACCTAGGATGAATACTTTCAGATTCAGTTTCAGATCAATATGGTTTCGTTATTCATATTAATGCTCTTTTTTTTAACTTGAACAGTCTAATCTCTTATTAATTCCTAAGGAATTAATACAATTGGTTCTTAATTATTTAGATATTAAAAGTAATTAATTTTTCATACAGATAATAGCACATACAATGATATTATGCTCCATTCGTAATGTATGTATACATACATACATACGAACATACATATATACATTAGATATATATATACACATACATACGAACATACATATATACATACATACATATATATATACATTGCAATATATATATACATACATATATTTAGTTGTATTAAATTTATCTTCAAATACTTTCGGCATGACATTTGGAAGCCAACGTTAATAAACATTTCTTTTAACTAGTTGTACAATATAATTACATATGTGTAACATGCATGCGTCATACACTTTAAAAATATCGTTCTTCCCGCCATTGCAATGAAGATTCTTGCCGGTATTCCTCCTATCTATTATACATCAGGGCACTCACTATCTTTCTCTTTCCTTATTTATTCGCAGCGTAGGATGACCATGAATTTCCGTCTTTTTATAAGGGAGATGCTTCGACTTTTCAATGGCCTAGCTATGATGTTGGATTTTAAGTTACGTCCTTAATTCTAGTAAAAAAATTTTCTGATATTAAAACTTCTCTTTTCAAACATTTTTCGATATTGTTAATGTTAAAGTACTTTCTAACATAATTTTAAATGCCTTTCATGCACAAGCATTAGCAGAAACATTCTCTGCTATTAAACTTACAGATAGGAAGGATATACTGAAAATATTCCCGTTTGTAAGGAACCTTTTTTTTCATTAAGTTCTTTTTCGATAAAAGCCATATAAATTGTACTTATAAGATTTTTAAGATTCTGTTACTTCAGTTCGCTTAGAATTTCTCTTGGCTTACTCATCTTTACAAAAATTAAAATATTTTACAGGTAGTGAAAAGTATTTAAATTAAGCTTTTCCCTTAAATAATTCAAACTTTTGTTCGAATATGAATATTTGCCTACTCAAGAATCCAAACTAATTTACATCTATTCAACTTTTTTTGAAAGCGAGTATTGTGCTTTGACATTAAATGAAGTTCGAAATAAAAGCGCTGTCTCTCTCACATTCTCAATTAAGATTTGCATGCTTTGCATATCCGATGAAATAGCACCATCTCTATTCATTTCTGCTGGCAGGTTCGATTGAAGGCGCATACAAAGGGAGAGGGAGCAGATATAATCAGCGAGGCCGTATTTATTAAAATACGTATTCAGATTACTGATAACTATAATCACGAATGTCTGTCTGCACTCTTGCAGGAAGGATCTTCATCTGAAACGAATACTGCACTTTATTCTGTGACTTCCGTGAACTGATGAACTTAAGCCATCAAAAATCTGTTGATTATGTGAACTGTGAACACTTAAATTATGTGAACACTTAAATGCAATCTGATTAAACAAATTGAGGAAGACTAATTAACGGTGATGATAAAAGAAAGGTCTGCCAAATCCGGTGAACGACCCGTGGATGTTCTTGAGCAACGTATTGAAGAAAAGGCAGCATCATGGCTAAGAGCCAAAAACAGTTTTTCGGTGCGTGACAGATGTCAGCAACAAAGTTATCTGCATCAGACATTTTAAAGCTTGTGGATACTCTTACTGAAAATGTTGTGCATTTGTTATTTGTATTAAAAGACAAAGAAAGACAGGGAGAGAAAGGCAATCATGGACCAGAAAATTAAAAGCATTAAAACAATTATTTAGTAAATTAGAAAATACATGGCACTGCGTATCACAATCACTTGGTTATAATAATAGCACAATTCAATAGGATATCATTTTAACATGGAGAAATAATAAATACTTTTAAATTAGAAAAATAAATCTAAAATTAAAAATTTTTTTTAAATATTTTTTTTCGGTCTTCAGCAATGCACTCAAACTAATGCACCAAACGTTTTCGCAGGTTTTACTTAAACAGTTGCGTTTGCAATTAATAGTATTCTCTAAACATGTATACGCCCTCTCATGCCTGAAAGCTAAGTCTGTGTTTAAAAAACAGAGAAAGATAGAGGCAGAAATACAAAATAAAAAGCTGTACATTTATTAGAGGAAAATTTTAATAAACAAGAAAAATATAAATGCATCTGGCACTGGAAAAAGTGATAATCAATAACTTCAAGAATAAACGAGTAATAAGCAGGTTAGTAAGATGGTGCGAAAAGTATTTTTTTTCTCCTTCAGTTTTCCCAGAAATAATAATCTAATATCAGAAAATAGGAAGAATAAAATAAGCGGATTGGAAAAGAAGTTTGTAAAAAGCATTAACTTTATTTTTAGAATGATGGGAAAAAATAGCTTATTCTTGTTATTTGAAAACGATTCTTATAAAACAATTAACACAAATAATTCCAAACATTCATATTAAGCATTTTGTAATGCTTCAAAACGTTTTAATCTTAAGCTGACACCTTATAAGTGTTTAAAGGCATAAGCAATTTGATAGTATTTTCAGGAGTTGTTAAATGGATTTACAAATTTTAGCTCAAGTGAGTTTCCCACGTTAGTTTCTCGCGTTTTATTTGCACTGCAACATTTTCACTCATGAAACTTAATAAAAAGAAAATAAATTCTCTTACACTCTAATAAAACTTAAGAAAATAAATTCTCTTACGCTCTCAGACAGAAATATCACGCTTTCCTCTCCTTCACACTAAGCCCGCCATCCGTATTGATTTTGTGATTGTTAAAGATGAAACCTACTCAAAAGAAATATCTCTGTTAATTCTATAACTGCTTATTCCACTCTAATTCATATTACAACGAAATCCTGAGCAATTACTTTTGAATGGTAAGAGCAAATTTTACGATTCTTTTTCTCTTCATTCAGAAATACAGCTCTCATTGAGTAGAATTTCAACTATAAAGAAGACAATTTAAGCAGTCAATGGCCTCGGAAGTATCACGCTGTATCAAGTTGTAAAGGGACATCGAAAACTGAAAGGACTTACTTTCTGCATCCTCGGATGTTTCAAGTTATCCGAAATGCTAGAGCATATCAGCTAAGGAGAGTAGTAACATTTATCCTAGGAATAACCTGATCAGGAGAAGAACTGGATCTCATCTGAAGCCGGAGCTCGTATTTTCTTAGCGATGATTTCTCCTCCCCCCGCACGCTTTTCGAAGGGTTACCAGGATAGTTTTACCGTTCATCGCCAAATGCGCGGCCGCCAAATCAACACGTGCCGTATGTATTGTTTGGGTACGTCAGGCTGAAGCAGAGAGAGGTTTTTGATTAGGTTTTCTTTCGAAATAAGGCATAACTATGGCGGGTGAAAAAAAATGTTCTATTCGAGCATTCATAGAAACTTAAAAGACATATTACTTGTATGTGACCTTCTGTGCATACACCAGAACATGTATTTATTTCAAATTTGAATCTTTTTTATTTCTTTGGATTAGTGTAATGGGGTTTGGAAATGTGAAGAATTGGATTAAACCTATTTTAACTAAATATGTATTGACAAGCATGTTATCCATGAGATGAGGCATCCATTTGAAGAACACAATATCGTGAATTTGTTTCAAAAGAAACTGCTAAATATTCAAAAATTTTACTTCTTCACTGTATCTTATACTTAATTCTAAGCTTCAATTTAACTCAAACGGCACACACAGATATGAATTGCGAACCTGCAAATTATAATTCAATGACTTTTAACTGGATAATTCTATAAACTGCTTACAGAAAGATTTAATCATATAAAAATTTGATATTTCTCTCAGAGTATTATTGCACATTTATTGGATTAACCTGAAATTGTTAATCAGATTATCAAAAAGCCAAGAACTTTTAAATCACTGTATTTCCCGAAATTCTGCAACCCCGCGTTAAATTCCAAATTTAAGATATCATCAAGCACCTGATCTTGGGAAGAATAAATTATAACCAAACTAGGTTCTTAGTACAACAGTGCTGAAACGTAACAAAAAGTACTATTCACAAATAAAGCGGATTTAGTTTCTATTAAAGCAGATACTCTAGAAACTAAAGTGAGTTTAGTTTCTGTAGGAACAAGAACGCAGAAATGATAAGGAAATATAATCCTTTTTAAAAATCAGTACTTATGTACTCCGCTTATGAAAAATTCATACAAATGTTATATGGCTCTAACTTCATAAAAACAAAATAAAACTTCCAGATTTTTCCCAAAATATTTACGTTTTGCCTGATATAAGGTAATTATTTATACTCTAATTTAATTACTCAAATATTACTCTTCGAGATTTGAACAAAATTTGTTCAAACAAGAAATTTCAAACTTTTTTTTTTAAAATTTGTAGACCATTCTCGAAGTATCGTTTGTTAAAACTAAATAGTTATTAAAATGAATAAATTTTAAAATGAAACGGACAAATGTATATATGTATTTTAAAAAATCATTTGCTAAATGTATACGTAATTTCAGCTAGAAGTTCAAGGGCATTTTTCATTCATTTTATCACACGCTCCTTGTTTCTTTTAGAAACACTTTTACTTTAAAAAAATGTTATTTAAAATAAACATTAATTTAAAGAATATTCATTTCATAAACTGATTGTTATATTATTTTACTTGCAATGCAATTATGCAATATAAAAATAATAACGGTTAACAGCAGCTAAGTTATGACAAGCACTGATTGCATTTAATTACTGAAAGAAATAATCTAAAGAAAGGGTTTTTATAATTTGGACTTAAATAAATTTATGCACATAAATTTATATGTGTGTAATTACATAAACTAATGCCATATTAATTAAAAAGTAATGTAATCATAATAAATTAATAAAAGTATGTAGATTAATAATAAACGTATGATGTTTCAGGTAGGAGGTCTCAGGAAAAACCAAATGAATTAACTAAATATCAAACAACAAAGTAAAATAGCTACTCAGTAACAATAAAAAAGGTTAAGACAAGAAAAATGTTCACCGATAATAAAGGGCCCACTAATAAATTTAAAAGCTTTAAAATATAAAAGTTTACCGAATTGAAAATGATTATAATTACTAGCAGTTGAATACAATATATTGAACAGTATATATATATATGTTACTGTAAAAGACCGAAATTGGAGAATGTCGATTTTCACCGGAGAATGTCAACATTCACCAAATACGTCTGTGAAAGATCGAATATAACATTGCATTCTTGTACATTCGGACCCTCACCGGTGTGCGTCGACAATCACAGATATGCTCTGGTGTAAGTCGAAAAGAGACACGACTGGCTGTTTCTCATAAATGCAGTTGTAAAAGCAAGGGCCTCTTGTGCAAAGTCTCATAATAGTTTAAGTAGTTGCAATTAATCAGATTTGAATCACATAATTTAGTAAGTTTTTTATTACTATTATTTTATTTTCTCATTTACTACGTACTGTATAATTAAGTAAGTTTTTTAACTTCTATTATTTTCCTTTCTCATTTTGAATGTATTGTGTGTTTTAAGTACTTGTGTGTTTTTCGCGACTGAATTACGGAGAAGAAAATATAATATTCTCATATATTCAACATTCACCATTAGTACATGGTGAATGTCGACATTCACCGGTGTAAGTCAGAAATAAGAGTATTTGGAAAATATTTCGGACATACACCAAGCGACTATGTGAATGTTGACATTCACCGGTGAAAGTCGACATTCTCCAGATTTCCGTGTTTCACCGTAACACATATATATATAATAAAATAAAATAAATAATAAAGTAGCTTCTAGCGCTGTTAAAATTATTTTCTAAATTAAAATTTGTTTTATTTTTATATAATGTCTAAACGCAATAGAAAAACTAGTTTCATTATAAACGTCAGTTTTTTTATGCTCATGCATGTAATAGTCATCGTTTTCTAATATTTCCTTTTATATTAAAAAGAGCTATTTGTAGACAATTTGAAGGTTCTGTAG
Source organism: Stegodyphus mimosarum (assembly GCA_000611955.2). Taxonomy (NCBI): domain Eukaryota; kingdom Metazoa; phylum Arthropoda; class Arachnida; order Araneae; family Eresidae; genus Stegodyphus; species Stegodyphus mimosarum. Next base: position 266,848 of record KK120095.1, on the reverse strand, counting down.
CTTCTAAAAAAAACTAAGCCAATACATAAGCTCTTCGCCACATTAATATTACTGTATTCCTTATACTCTAAGATCCTTTATTTCAGTACCTCCAATCCAATAAAGACTTTCGTAAAATCAGGGAAAAGCAAACTTGGTTACTTAGTTTGGTGTAGATTTGGAATAAAACTCTCTCGATTACGAGGGCAATTAGACACGTTCCCTTTCTATAGTTCTACTACAGGAGAAAGAAAGAAAGGGAGGAGACTTCTTTCTTTTTTCTCTTTTTTCTTTATATATATATACATATATACATTTTTAAAACACACATTACTACATTTTTAAAAGTTATTCTAATGCGCCACTGATTCTAAGCCGTATCTTATTTTTAGCAAAGTTTTACTTTGAAAAAAAAGGTGCGTCTTAGATTCGAAGAAATACAGTATAATGACATAAAGAATGCAATTCGATGCCCATTCGTACAAGAGAAGGGTGATTTACTCCTGTCTAGTGGAAATGTTACATTTTATATATTACCAAGAATATAATTAACCGAAATTTATGTGCAAGAATTCTTAAATGTAATTTTAATCATATCGCATACATTATGCATTCATTTAAGCTTAAATGATATACTAGAGAACAAGCTAAAATTCATTAGTCTAGATTTCTACAGCGTAATTAACTCTGTCCTATGAATTATTAGGTTTCGGTGGTTATCTAAGTAAGTTAGATTTTAAAAAACGCCGCGCTGGAAGTCAAAAAATAAAAAAAAAGCTCCCTTTAAGAGACAATGAAGAACGGATGCAATAATGCAAATCTCTTCAATCCAATACGCTGAATCAGAAATACCTATAAAATAATATACCATTCACACATGTTAATGCAAAATGAAAAATTAGGCAAAAATCAAGCTTAGATTGCTTAAACTTTAAATAAAACTTTGTTGATTAACTGCCACAGGTAATTCTTCTTTAAGAAAGGAAAAGAAAAAAATTGCATACCGCCTTTTATTTTTTCTGAAGAAGAAGTCTCCATTGAGGAACCCGAGACAACTCTTTTGAGAGTAAAAATTTTTTTTTTTTTTTAATTATATGTGAATCTAAGGATTTCTCTCTAATTTTATTAAAGTGGGGTAAGATTAAATAAATAAAATATACTTTTATCTAACTAATTTAAACCATGAAATGTTACACCAAAGCAATTCCTTTTTTCCCATAAAGAAAATCATTTTGGTATTTAGAGCAAATATGTAAGTTTTATATTCTTTTAAAATTTGATCCTGATTTCAGGAGTGGTGTAGAAACGTGAAATAAAGAGTACGCAAATTCAGATATGCAATCGAGATGGCCTTATTGATGTTACATTTTCAAAATTTTGATCTGCAATTCAGAAATTCTAAGATATCATGTCAATTAAAATTTGGAAATTCTAGTTCGAGATTAAAAAACTTTTCTCTCCTGCAGCATTTCGTTGCAAAATTTTACTACAAACATAGTTTTGAACTAAACTTGAAAAACTGAAAATATATGACGTTGCGTTTTAATTAAAGTAAATAATCAAAGCATGAAATCTTAATTTCTTTATATGAAAGTTTGTAACAAAGAACAAAGCACAAAAATTTATAATTTATCAATTTAGCAACATACAGATTAATTCAATTGGAATCTTTTTTGTATTTCTTACTAATACTTGCATAACGAAAACAAGCTTCGCATGAATTAGGTTACCTTGTGGAATTATTGATAAAAGCAAGCATGCAGAAATATTTTCATTACTCTAATTTCTTAGGCAAGGAATCTTTGTGGTTATTATACCAGAATCCCGTTGAGGTGTTATAAATAACTGATAAGAAAGTTTGAGATTAAGTAAACAACTACTGATGACAAAATTCTTGCTGCAAATCTGATATTAAATTTTACTGCCTGAAAACCCAAATGAGGAAGATTTATAATTTCATTCAAAATTTTATTTTTTATTAAATATTTTAAGTTCTCACGTGACTAAAGAATAGACAGGGGAGCTTCTGTCTTTATTATGAGAGTAAAAAGGATTCCTTTCTTTGTAGAACTCTCGAAGTTTATATAGGCAAGTAAATTTTATAACTTCCTAACATATACTACTTACCGACTGACATTTCCTAACCGTCTGTTAACTCGGACTATCAGATCACAGCAGCAACTTTTCGCCTAATAACAGGTAAAATGCAAACACGGCACAAAGAAAAATTAAATTAATTTACCATGACTTGTTACAGACGAGGCAGAACCTAACAGTTATTTAATAGAAACATACAGCTGCTTCTTAGCAGGATACGTAGATGAAGTCCTTGCAGGTTTCAGATGATGGGAGGATAGGTACACGGAGTCCACACAGGTAAGTGAAAAGCACATCTTTAGACATAACAAAAATGCAGTTAATATAAATGTAGTAGGTAAATGTAGTGGATGAGCACACATGAGTGTACATATACTATTTACCATACATAAGTTCAGGCAAAATTTCCTATGCTACAGAAAAGCAGGTGGTAACGTTGACCACGATGACGTTGCTGCATCAAGGGAAACAGATGAACGTTACAGTATCTTTCATCGGCAAACATTTGGAATCCATAAAACTGAAGTTTGATTCTCTGGTACATAGAGGACACTGACACTTACCTCATCTACCGCACTCGGAAGCTTCTTACACCCCTACTGATAATTTGCCGCATCTGCAAGAAGCCGGGTTTTCGCTGGAGTTGAAACACCCTAACGTTTCACCATTATGCAGATGTAAATCAAAAGCAAATTTCCGACACAAATAACACAAAATTCTAATACAAGAAGCCAACTTGATTCAAAATAAAGCACATAAACTCAGCTGCACCATATTGCTGAATATGTGTATAACTTCAGAAAATTCTACCTACCAATTAAAAGCTGTTTTTCAAGTTAATTTCAAATGTACATTAAAGAACGAAACTGAAAGGCTTAATATGAGCCGAAGGAAAACTCACAGTCAACAGAATTAAATAAATCAATATAAAGTGCAGTTGAAGAGCACGTTTTTATTCTTTCTTAACATCGTCTCCGCATTAGCTAATTCATGTCTTTCTTTGCAGTGTGCATATGAAATCAGCAGAGGACGGAGAGAAAATTAAAAAATAAAAAATGACTGCTTAGAAACTTATAACAAAAGTTACAGCTTTAAATCTTGCTGCTGCAATCAACATTAATTTCTTAGTGATATTTATTATTTATAAATATATTTAAAGTATTGTTGTAGCATTAATTGTTTGAAATTTTCGATTTACGTATGGTAGAGATACATTGTGAATTGGATATGTAATAGAAGCTGTTCCTGTACAGTTTATTTATTTATTTTGCATTTGCGTGGTTCGAATGGTGATGAATTTTGAATGATATCTGAATGATGTTTTTTTTGAGGCAACAGGATCAGTAAGATTGATTCAAATGCTAGGCTGCTTTCTTACCTAAATTCCACTGAAATAGCTTTCATAACATCATATTAAACACTACATGCCAAAGCCGAGTTCTTCAGACGAGCTTAGGATTAGGATCGCAAAGCAGCCGCTTTACAATAATGGGGGATATAAGGATCATGTCAGAGTCAAATGACATTTCTGGGGTACATTTCCAAAATCCTGAAAGACATGTTTTTAAAGTTTTTACGGTGTCAAAGTTTTTGCAATATAAATACGTGTAAGGATTTTATAAAAATGTATGTTTTTTATATATAAAAAACTTAAGTTTTTAAAACGAAAATGATATAAAAATAGAGTTTAAAAAATTATACACTTTTGTCAAATTCATAAGAATATTTTCCATTAATCAAACTTTTATAGTTGAATATGTAGTTTCGTTTGCTAAGTTCCTCGTTAGCATTTTCAGAAAGTTTTCCATGACGTTTTTTAAGAAAATAATATTTCTTCATCATCTACTATTTTTACAGCACATCAATCTCCATATTTAGTTAAGCAACGCTAGAAAAATGTCCCCATGTACTGCAGCGCCACCCTATCGGACGCTTTTTAAAAAAAACCTACTCTTCAATGAGTCAGTCACATTCATCTTAGACTCCAAACGCAATTTCATAAGTTATTTCTTATTTAAAAATTTACACTGCTGCATGACTCTAATAAATTAATTTTGCCTTTTCTCACTACCAGTGTGCCATTACCTTCAAAAGGTATCGTCAAAACTGCCATGTAATTGCTTCTTCTCTACTTATCTACCCAGCACCAGCTTAACCCAAGATGCATTAGCCGGGGTTAGTACTTGGAAGGGTGACCTTCCACGTGATGAGCACCGGCGACTCAGATTGCTTCTAAAGTTTGTTTGTATCTTCGCTCGAACGGCTTTCCATTACTCCACCATCTTACATCTAGTAATTGTATTAGATGTAGAATTGGCTTTTTAGGCGTGTAGTGCTTGCGTCAAATTTAATGATATGTCAAATTTAATGATATGCCATATTTAACGATATAACGTCTTAGGGCAAATTTTGCCAGGATAAACTGTAAAAGCAGTACTGCTAATGCCGTTATTCACCATCCTGATCCTAGATCCTAGAGTGAGTAATTTCGAGTTTCGGCGGAGGTCTATGAACATGTTTTTTCCCTTTTCCATGAGTAAAATTTCTTTGTGTTAATTTTGCTAGTTTTGTCATGTGAGTTTCTTTATGTAGAGTTTGTGTTTAATTAAATTCTTTTTGCTAAATGTTCAAAGTTTGTTTGTGTTAAATTTTACCATTTTACAACTAGTCATGAAAACACCACTACATAAAAGAAAATACACTCATGTCCATAAATTAAGGATAATGCAAAATCAGGCAAAGGAAGAGTTAGAAGCAAAACAAATTTGACTTATTTGTAAAGCTTATTTATTAAACAAAAGGTAAAGAGCAAAAAAAGATGCTATATGTTTGATATTATTAAAAAAAATAAGCGATTTTTTTCCCTGGAGCAAATTACAAAAAAAAACAAAAACCTATTTACAAAAAACCAATATTACATGTTTGGTATGATTGTTAATACATTGTATGTCTCCCAGACGATGCAATACAGTCCGTACAAAGCCTAGGCATGCTGAGTATCAAATTATCGATCTGATCTTGGGGGATATTACACCACTCAAAAAGCAATGCTCTCCGAAGTTCCGGTAGAACTTCGGAGAATACTGCAACTCGTCGGTCGTGCTCTACTGGATTCAAGCCCTGTGAGAATGCTGGCCAGCCCATACGGGTGATATCCTCCGATTGAAGGCATTCCCTTACGATGTTTCACGGTGAGGACGGGCCTTGTCATCCATAAACACAAAAAGTGCGCCCATGGCGCCCCGAAACAAACGTACGTGTTGTTCCAGAATGACGTCCCGATAGATTTGGCTTGTCATAGTTCCAATTTGAACATGCAGGTCAGTTCTGGAACCCAGAATAATTCCACCCCAAACGAGCACTCCTGCACCACCGTAAGGGTGTCGTTCAGTGATGTTTTCTTGGTGGTAACGGGTACCTGGAGCTCTCCATATGAAATTCCGGCGAGAATCAGACAGCAAGCTAAACCTGGACTCGTCGGAAAACATCACACAAGCCCACTGTTGCGGTGTCCACAATGCATGCTCTCTACTCCGGGCTAACTGCAGGCGACAGTGAGTTGCAGTAAGTGGAACGCATCTGACAGGTCTACGAGCATATAGACCAATCTGCCCTAAGCGTCTGCACACAGTCTGCCTTGAAATAATAGCTGTTCTGGGCTAAGGCACTTTGGGCTAAAAATTATTTTTAAAATTAATATTATAAAACTATTTAATATAAAACTATGAAATTATTTTTGTTATAAAACTATGAAATAGTAAACTATTTTTAAACCGTTTAATTTTTGTTTTCCATTTTTATTTTATAGTAGAGCGTATTTCGCGTACAAATGAACGACATCCCTTATTGTGCTCACAATATTGTTCGTAAGGTATTCGGCTGTTAGATTTTAAAATAAACTTAATTCTTGCTGAACATAAATCGAGTAGACGCTTCTCGGATGTCTATATTATTATTATCTGAAGAAGGATTATGTGCTACATAAATACTTATTATCTTCCACATTTTTAAGATATATAATTATAATATATATCTATAACTTCAGGAAAAGTATAAATAACCTTTCTTTCAGTAGAAATTGCGTTTATGTTTTCTGTATGTGGCTCCAAATACTCTCTCAGTTCACCTCAAATTAAAATAACTATAAATTTTGGCAATCTGAAATATGGGATGAAAACACCTTCTGGCAGAACAAAAGCATCAATATATTTTCTATAAATTCGCTGATTCAGAGATCTACTACCGTATTCTTCGTTTAAATACGAAAAAATTAGTGGCGAAAATACATACAAAGCCATTGTCTACTTAGGACGTCAACTGCACAAGCCTGATTGACGACGACGCAACACTGACTTTTGCCCGCGCCGACTTCCGTACTCATAGAATATGGGATGTCGATCAGAACTGTTTTTCACTAGCAGCGACATCTGGCGGGTCACAACTGCTGCCGACTCTCGGAGCGTAGAATAGGCGTCCTCTTTCAGAATTAAAATAATTCAATCTTGCTTTGGAAAAAAATGGATATAATCTATTCTATCTAAAATTTTTATAGTCTTTTATTATTATATTTTTTAAAAAAATCTATTTGATAATTTGCATTACGAAATTCCTTTTCATTAACCGTTAAACAACAATCAATCGTATCTAAATTATCAAGCATAATATTATTTTGTGTTGCATTCGTTTCTCTTTCAACGTATTGAGGGAGAATATATAAATTTAAAACATCATCTGAAGTTGGTGTTATCTTAAATGAAGCAGGTGAAGAAGACTGTGGAGAATACTATTTTAGCATTCAATTTCAAAGAACTATTTTCATTCAAGCACTTTCTTTTGAATGGAACGGTAAACATAAAACAATATTCCTTTTTTACAAATATTTGTTGGTTTTCTTGAACAATTTTTTAATTGACAAAAAGTAACGTCCATCAGGGTTTTTGACAATCACGTGATCAGTTTGAATTTTCAAGAAGTCCGGATTTCTCTGCTGCTCACCTAATTCTCCACTTTGATTTTTCCTTTGTATTGATAATTCCAAATAGCTGCAAGTTATAGCCCGTCAAAATGCTAGAAGATCAGTAGTTTCGGTTGTGCCGAATAATTTTGTTAACATCCAGGACGCAACTAGAGCAGCTTCAAAAGTATTCAGGAATAGTGGCCACTATCACTTTTTACCTTCTATAGAGGAAAAATATGCCTCCATATAGCTGTCAAACAAATCTACGTTATTCTTATATTCGTTATAAGTAGTAATATATTCTGAAATATTAACTTTCTTTCTTCCACCTTTTACTCTTCTTTCCACCTTTGACTTCTGCCATATATCCTCAAAATTTGTAATCATTGATACTACTTTATTATCGTTCCAGCGAGCCGCTGCGATTCCATTACTACTGCTTAGCTGTACTTCGATCCATCTTCATTACTTTTGGTTTCAGTGGACAGTTGGCCGTTATCCATTACAGTTCCAGTTAAAAAAAAAGTTTCTTTCAACTTAACAAACTGTTCATAAGATGTAAAAAATTTACCCATGTATATTTTATGCTACGCTGAATTTTTAACAATTGATAGCAAACCTTCTACTATAGCCTTTGATAGCGGCTCTATCCGTTTTTGAGCTTCCCATAATTTTTTTCCTCACTTTTGATTCGCTTTTCACTTCCATCTGACATTTCTACACATTTTTTGCTGTCAGATACACTACTCTCTCCTGCCAAATTTTGAGATACAGATTTTTTTACATTTCTTTGTGCTCCTTGATAGGAACAATATGAAAGGGACAGAACAATATGAAATATTTATGATAAGAAGCTAATACCGACATTTTGTATCCAAAAATTTACCGGTTTGCCTTTTGTGTGCATTTTACGACCATTTCAACCGAAATAACGCCCTTTTCGTTCATCAATGCTTAGATGTTCTCAAAATACACCTAATTGTTATAAAATATCATTCAGTAAATCATAAATTGGACGTACTTCAACAGCGGTTCGTAGCAATTGTGCTACTGTCACTGAAATGAAGGAGCTGCTTGATTTAAAAATATCTATTTCGTTGCATTGCTCAACTAGCATAGTTCCTGTATCTAGGGCATTTCCCAGCACATTTTCTCACGTGGCAAAGTGAGGTAGCCGCTATAAAAAAAGTATACCTGAGAAATGCTTGATTTCTTGTTCTGTCAATGAAAAATTATGATTGTTTTTCTGTCCAGCGTATCTGTTACTCTCACTAACAGATTTGTCTATTATTTTTCAACAATGTACTCAAAACGTTCTGTAGGAGACTTTCCAGAAACAAAATGAGTTATAGAATGACAAGAATCTTGACGAAATAAGCCCATAAATATTTAGGCATGCAATCTTTCCAATTAGGTTTTGGCGCACATTATTCATCATCTTCATTTAACTAAAATTTCCACAGTTCCTGTTGTTTCTGTAGTTTCTGCTGCGTTTTCGTCGCAAATAGCTTGACTGTGTCTAGGCTTAGTGCAGTCATCGTCTATTTCTTCACTGCCAGTGACTGCATCTCGATCAGGTGGTATTATTGCCATTTCCGGCTCAACATCTTCAATAGCTTCATCATCCAATGTCATCAAATATTGTAAAGCTGTCAGAAATTTTCGACTCATTTTGAAAGCGTAAAATAAAATAAATCTTATAAGATAAACATTCACAGAAGTAAATTTCTTACACAAATAAAACGTGTGAAACGTACTTCAGATGTTAATAACTTTTATAAAAGGGAAGGCTGGACAAGAAGTAGTTGATGTTGAAACATTTTCGCTTTCCCTTCCGATGGAATGAAAATTTGTTTACTGTTTATCTTGTCTGTCGCCGATGAGATCACATGACCGGCGGCACAGGAATGATGGGAAATTTTCCCTTCTCAGTTTGTAGAGACATTAGGCATTTTTGGAAGCAGGAACCATGAAAAATATGCATCGCCTTCGCCGGGAATCGAACCACGGATCTCTGAAATACCGGCTCAGTGTGCTGACCATTACACCACGAAGGTACGCTAAGAACGTGGGAGATATACCTTATATACTCCCCTTTTTAAAGGGCGACTAGGGTTTTAGGGAACGTAGTCGCCAAATCCTGGGTGTGGAGAGTCATCATCCACAACCCTTTTAGTTCGGGCGCCACTGTAGAGACATTAGGCATTTTTGGAAGCAGGAACCATGAAAAATATGCATCGCCTTCGCCGGGAATCGAACCACGGATCTCTGAAATACCGGCTCAGTGTGCTGACCATTACACCACGAAGGCACGCTAAGAACGTGGGAGATATACCTTATAAGTTGGACTTGTGTTTGCTTCTTGAAAAACGTCTAAATGCTTTCAAAATAAATTAAGTGTACATTTTTTGGTGCCGAAACCCGGGATGAGCTTTAGATATGATGAAAACGAAAGTATAATTCTTGATTCTTTCTGAGCTGGAATAATGGATACCTGAAAATATCAGGTAAGCCATTTTCTTTTTATTCTTAAAGTATTGAATCATGAAAAAAGGAGTGATTTAAATAAAAATATTGAATATTTAAGTTGATTTATCGAAATACTACTTGAAAGAATAATACTTAGTGCTTGAAAAGGAAAATAAATAATTGATCTTAATCGAAGGAAATATGTAGAATATGAATGTTGCTCTTAAATGTTTATTTCGTTTTTAAAGGAAGTGACTGAAATATTGTGCTTTAATGTTTATTACAATTATTTGTTGAATTTTATAAGGTTATATTCTATTACTTGAAATATGGAAAATATAGATAAATTAAAGTCGAAAAGAGCTACTATCAGATCTTCAATCACTAAACAAATAAATAAAGCAGAAGATTTGCTGGTAGTAGCGATCGAACAGACTGACACAGATTCCTTGTTAGAGTGTCAGGATATTTTGTCAGAAAAGGAAAATTCTTTTAAATGAAATTGATAAAGAGGTACATAAATTGATTGAAGATAAATCTGAATATGAAAAAGAAGTAAAATCTGTTGAAGAATACTCTCATAAAATTTTGAGTATGAAATCCAAAATTAAGAATAGGCTAAGAAAATGTAAAGCAGATACTGAAGTTAATGTAATTCAGAATGCAGCTGTAATTCCTGTAATCGAAAGTAACCCTGTTGCGGCAGTTAAGTTGCCGAAATTAAACATTGAAAAGTTCTCTGGTGATCCCAGCACTTATTTAGAATTTATTAACTGTTTCAAGAATGCTGTGGATAACAATGATTCTTTGTCAAAGTTAAGTAAATTTCAATACCTGAAATCTCTTTTGACAGGTGCGGCATATAATGTCGTATCGGGGTTTGATCTCACTGATGAAAATTATGATGAATGCCTAAAATTGTTAAACGAAAGATATGGTAGGCGTGATATAATTATAAATTGTCATATAAATAAAATCTTAAACTTAGAGCCAGTAAAATCATCAAATAATATAAGGGGGCTTAGAAATTTGTATGATAAATGTGAAATACATATCAGAAATCTTAAGTCAATGGGTGTAACAACTGGTTCATACGGGCATCTACTTTTGCCCATACTGTTAAAGCTGTTACCAGAAAACATGGTTCTAGAATTCTATAAGAAAAAGAATACAGGAAATGAGTATGAGATCAATGACCTATTGGAATTCATTAGAGAAGATTTACGTGCCCGTGAGGCCACATTATTAGTAAATAATTCTTCTGGTAATAAAATACATGATACTTGCACTAATTTTAATTCCAAACAAAAATATAATCAGAACTTTTCTTCTAAGAAAAGTGTTCCTACGGCTGCTGCCTTGAACACTTCTATAAAAATATTTTGTGTATTTTGTGACTCTCCAGATCATACAAGTTTGAGTTGCAAAAGGTATACAGACCAAGAGAAACGTTTTAAATTAAAAAAGGGAGGACGCTGTTATAAGTGTTTCTTAAAATCACACCTGTCTTCTAACTGTAAAAGTAAATTAACACCATGTTCGAAATGTGGTAATAAATTTCACAATGAGCTGTTCTGTAATAAATCAGAAAAACCTGAAAATCCTGAGAATATTAACACAGATAAATCCACAACCTTGGTATCTTGCGTTTCTGAACAGAAAAATAAAACTATTTCTACATTACTCCAAACTTGTGTTGTATGTGTTTCTAGTGGGGAAAACAGAATTCATGCAAGGGTTTTGTGTGATAGTGGTTCAGAAAAATGTTTTATAAAAAGAAATTTAGTAAGAAAATTGAATTTGAAACCCATTAGAAAAGAGAACTTATTAGTATATTCGTTTGGTGGACGAAAACCACAAGAATCATCATTTGACGTAGTTTCTCTTGAATTACAAAATGTTTTGCAATCAAGCAATTCCATAAATATTGAAGCCTTGGTAGTTGAAAAAATAACTGGAGCTACAGTCAGAATTCCAGACAAAGGTTTGATTGAACGCTTGAAAATGAGAGGATTTCATCCTGCTGATACAGGGCACGAACGGGAAATAACTATTTTACTAGGATCAGACTTTTTATGGCAAATTCAACTAGGAATTGTGGGGAAAATTGGAAAACATTTATATATTGCAGAAACTATTTTCGGACATACTATTCAGGGGCAGGTAGAATCAAAAAACAGAAAAATAAATTGCTGTACTGTATCAGTTGAAGGTGAAAATAATGAATTGAAGAAATTTTGGGACTTGGAAGTCATGGGTATTGTTGAGAATAACGAAAAGAATTCTACTGATTTAGAAATTATAAATGACTTCCAAAATAATTTGAAATTTAAAAATGGCCGTTATGAGGCAAAATTACTATGGAACAAATCTCGCGATTTATTAAGAAACAATCTTGAAGTGGCAAAAAGAAGATTCGCTGGTCTAGAAAATAAATTTAAGTGTAATGAAATGTTATTTGAAGAATACAACAATATTCTCAGGGAACAAGAACATTTAGGGATTGTAGAGGTATGCCCTGAAAACAGCTCGACGTGTAATTCTTATTACATGCCTCACCATCCTGTAATTAGAGACGACAAAGGTACGCATCGTTTACGATGCTTCTTCAAAATCAAATGATGCTCTTTCTCTTAATGACTGTCTTCACCCAGGGCCAAATCTAAATCCAAATGTTTTGGATGTTATTTTGAAATTCCGTGAATATAGGATCGCCTTTTCGGCAGATATCGAAAAGGCATGCCTTCAAATATCAATCGCAGAAGAAGACAGAGACTATCTGAGATTCCTTTATTTTAAAAACCTCGATAGAAAAGAAAATATAATTTCATACAAAATGACAAGAGCAACCTTTGGTGTAACTTGCAGTCCTTTCATACTTGCCTGTACAATAAAACATCACATTGATAAGTACAAAAATTCTAACTTTAAGACTTTTGAAATGCTTAATTCAAATCTTTATGTGGACGACTTATTTTCTGGAGCAACAACTGTTGAAGAAGCTCTTAATTTATCAAATGAAGCTGTTAAAATTCTTGCTGAAGGAGGTCTTAATCTAAGAAAATTCGAAACCAATTCCCTAGAGCTTAAGCAGAAATGGCTTGAGGAAA
>KK120095.1:233232-251923 GCA_000611955.2 Stegodyphus mimosarum | reverse complement strand
AATAGTTTCAGGAAATTTTGTCTTGTTTATAAGAAATTATTGATATAATGTGACCTGTATATGTAAGTATTTTATTTGTTTCTTATTGTTATATTAGTATTGTAATAGTTAGTTAAGGTTTGTGATGAACCTATCGTTCATCGGGGGGGGGGGAAGTTTGTTGAAACATTTTCGCTTTCCCTTCCGATGGAATGAAAATTTGTTTACTGTTTATCTTGTTTGTCGCCGATGAGATCACATGACCGGCGGCACAGGAATGATGGGAAATTTTCCCTTCTCAGTTGGACTTGTGTTTGCTTCTTGAAAAATGTCTAAATGCTTTCAAAATAAATTAAGTGTACAGTTGAACGCTACATTTTACAGGGAGGGCGTGAAACGGACTTAACCATTTCACTGCAAAGGAGCGTTATGTTTTAGCGTCATATAATTAGTGGATTTTCTATTGCCCTATATAAAGGAAGCTCTAAAAAAGAAAGCTAAAGAAGGATATATAATATATTTTTCTTTCTGACTTTTTGTCATTCATATTAATGAAGACCTATTTTATTTAAAATTGAAAACACTTTTTATTTTACCCCTTTTTTTATTCTTTCTTATTACGCGTTCAAAGCGTGAAGTGCAAAAAAATAAAAAATTAATCTTTGTTGCATGTTTTTCAAAACAGATTTGTAAAGCTGAAAATTTAAAAGAAAACAGCTAATATAACAACCAGCTTTCTAGCAATAATATAATGTGAAAGAAGTAGTTGATACATTAATACTTTTTGTACAGCCATCAAATATGCACTGTCCTGCATATAGGACAATAGTAAAATACGGGCTAATAAGGTATGAATATACGAATGAAATACCTTTTAAATTATTCTACAGAAGTTTTTAGAAATATCTGTTTTTATATGTATTTTTGAGAACATCCAAGGTGTTTTCATATTTCGTTTTCTGTTATGGCTCGAAATATTCAATTTCGAGTGAAAGTGAATGCACGAAAAATGTCTTATTGCAAAGAAAGTTTCCATACATCGTTAATATCTGCCAACAATTTGTAATTATAAATATCACACATGTAATCATAAAATGTTTTTCGTAACTTTAATTTATGTTAGATGTTTCTAACACCATGCATATTGTTTTCCCAGTCTGTGCAATTTTTTTTTTTTAAATGAAAATGACAGGAATGTGAAAATTCACTTTTAGCCGAATAGTAACTTTTTGGGGAAGTAAATGAAATTATTTTACGCCTCAAGCTAGAATATACTCATTCTATTCAATAATGCATATTTCTGTGTAATTTATTACTGGTACAATGAACAGTCTAAATAGACGGCTTTAATTTTGATAATATATCGCTAAACTTTCAACGAAGATTATACAGTCAAAGAAGTAAAATATATAGATTTTCCATGAAACACAGCGCAAAGCATATATTTTTTCATAAAATTGAGCAAGAAATAATGTTTTATGTGCTTAAGTGTACAATTTATTTTTATTTTTAGTGACATAAAACTGGAAATGAAAATTAGTTGAATCACCAGCGACAACATAACAAGCGAATGAAAAGTAATTTTTATTTACGTGGGTTTTAAAACTATGCACCTAATAAAACCGTGTTTAGTTTTTATTGAACTAAAATTAAGGAAAAAAAGATATTTTTCTTTTAATTTGCTTAAAATGCACAGCCTATTTCTTTGCATTAAAATTAATTAAGGGGTCCCTTTTAATTAACGTAAAGTAATAAAATAATAAATTTAACAGTATGATGTACATAAGGTGTTGGGGAAAAAAAGATTTCCGGCTTTATTTCTGTAAATCTTAAATGAGTATTTCTAAATACGAAATTAAATAAGGTACGTGATTTCATGAAAAATGTTTTACAGACACTTTCTATCGTTTTCCGTGTAGAAAGTGTAGTTCAACTGAATAATTGACTAATTGTGTAGAGGATTAAAAAACGTAGCTTTGCCCCTAGAAGAGCCTCAATATGAAGTTCCACCAGCCCATTATCCGCGAGAAGTGTTCATTTATGTCACTGTCATATGCTGGAAGACATCTGATCGACAATAAAGCAAGGTTTGAAATATAATTCGTAGGATGTTTCCACAGGGTCATGGGAAACGGGAAGCTAATGAGTAAGGGCGAAAAGGGTTCATTAGCTTTCATTTCCTTATTAATCAACTGCTGGCTTTTCGTCGAACTAGAAGAACAACCTAAATGTGAAACAAATGGTCTATATAGGACCTGAAAATTAAATATATATGTACATAAATAAAGAGAAATCAATCTTAACTCTTAAGTTATTAAGGTTAAATTCTAACTTTTTCCCTCGAAAAATGAAGTTGCTGAAATTATTTCAATATTATTTAGTATTTAATATTTATTGTTTTAAAACTTATTATTACTTTAATTCGTTTAATTAATATTATTTAACGGGAAGCTAATGAGTAAGGGCGAAAAGGGTTCATTAGCTTTCATTTCCTTATTAATCAACTGCTGGCCTTTCGTCGAACTCGAAGAACAACCTAAATGTGAAACAAATGGTCTATATAGGACCTGAAAATTAAAGTGCAATATATGTGTACATAAATAAAGAGAAATCACTCTTAAGTTATTAAGGTTAAATTCTAACTTTTTCCCTCGAAAAATGAAGCTGCTGAAATTATTTTAATATTATTTAGTATTTAATATGCATTGTTTTAAAACTTATTATTATTTTAATTTGTTTAATTAATATTATTTAATATTGTAATTCGAAGCTTGCTAACTTTTTTGGACTGTTATGAAAGACTCAATTAAATGGTTTCTTTTTTTGCATATTTTATGTATACATACGTTTTTATTCTTTAATGGATATTTGTAGCTTAGTCAATAGAGAAAATCTTTTTTTTAAAAAACTTCTAACAGGACTGGACGTTGGAATGTCTAGTATATCCAATACTTGATAGTTCCCAGACGCACTGAAGAAGCTATCAATAAAATGATAGATTTATTTTTTACAGCGAAAAATTTAATGTATGTTTAAACCTTTACTCAATTACTTATTTTATCGTGATGAGCAAGCATTTCATGAATAAAACAGGATATACGTTTAGTTATAAAACACGCATAAAATTCTGGCTGTATACTGATAACTTGATAATATAGAGGTGTTCTTTCATTGAATATTTTACCAATGAAATTAATTTTTTATATATGCGAAGCTTTTATGTCAACAACATTTTTCAATTAATTCGTGACTTTAAACTAAGGGTGGAATACATCATCTCTGAAGAAATAAAAGCTGTTTTTAAAGCAAAGAATAATTTTCTTAAAGACGCTGTATAAAAGACTGAGCAAGAACCACAACATTGTTTAAAATTCCATTTTCAATTTAAAACTATTGTTACGAATTTTGTATTTAGTTAGATATTTGTAGTAGAATTATAATTAAAATTGTTTTATTTCCCCGTGCAATGCAGCACGAGACATATTTTAAGAGAAAGCTACGCCGGAAAATTAAAAGTACAGGAGCACGTGCATCGAACACTTAATAAATAGATATCTCGTAATTTATATTTAAATTGAATAAGTGTAATTGACTAATATGTTAGCTGTAACCGTAATCCTACTCTTATGCTTTCCAGAAATCTCGAAAAGCAGAAATTACTAGAATCTCACGCTCTTTATAGATTTAAAGCTATAAAAAGCCAGAGGGAGAACATCTCATCTCATTTGCTCAGCTACTGTTACTGCGATTTGTTTTAGTTCCGTGAGAACTGAATTAGCTTTCTCTGTGAAACTGCTTTGTGTTTAACGTTTTTAGTAGTTTAAATTATAGCTACTGGTTGTATTGCGTTTTGTTTAATGTATTTGCGTTCTACTGATTATTAGTGCCTGGTATTGTAAACACTTGTAAGATTATTTCTGAGGAAAATTTCAGCGGTTTTGTTATACTTCTTGTGATAAGAATAAATTCCATTAACTTTTTATCGGTCTTGTGAATTCAGTCTATTACGAACCCGTACGTACGTAACACTATTAAAAAAGTAATTCACTTGTAAACATTTATATGTTTAAATTAAATGACTATGCTGACATTCGTATTATTACGTTAATATTATTACATTAAATGTAATAAGTGCAATTTTAGCCTTTTCTCATAGCCCTGTATGATCAAATTAAAAAATTATTCTGTGATTTATTGGAAAACTTAAAGCATTTGATGTAAAAGAGTTTATTCTTTGTATTCGTTT
Organism: Stegodyphus mimosarum; assembly: GCA_000611955.2. Lineage (NCBI taxonomy): Eukaryota > Metazoa > Arthropoda > Arachnida > Araneae > Eresidae > Stegodyphus > Stegodyphus mimosarum. The sequence continues at coordinate 247,698 of KK120095.1, read as the reverse complement.
AATTAAGCTCAGATCTTCTACAACTAAGCTATATGAAGCACAAAATCATATAAAATGTTTATAAAACGCTGTAGAAAGAGGGGGGAAATTGAACCTTTCATACCCTGCTAGTAAGGAAGCTTGCTTTTGCGCCAAACAACTGGGCTATTTCCCTGGCCTCTACCTCCCTAGTGGGTGTATCGATCGAACAAAACCGATCCTCTCTCCCTCGAGTAGAAAAATATTTTTACCCTGTTGTATAAAATAAAAAAAGAATAAAACACAGTATCAGCGGTCATGTGTTGTCATTTTAAAGAATTCTTCGCTCAAATGTAATTGTAAAAAAAAGAATCCATTGTCGAGCCCATTTTTGAAAACTCCGTTTTATGGATTATCTTGGCTTCTTAAAGCAAGTTAAGTTTATTAAACATAAATTAATTAAATGGAACTAAAAAACAAACAGAAAAAAGGGGAAAGACGAAAGGTCTATTTTTAAATCAAGCTAAAAGTAAATACTGGACGCTTTTTCTAAATCTTCGCACAGCTGTAAATTGTTTAGGAGGGATTTGTTAATGTTGCCAGTTTAGTTAAATCAGAATTAGTCATATCCAGAATGGTGTGCGTACATGGATGTTTTTGTTTAACTTGAATATGGGCCATTTTTCCTCAGCATATAGATATATACAGGAGGAAAAACAATGAAAGGCCTTATACATAAACTTACGAATGAATATTGCTTATTAACATTTAAAATGTCACCAGTGTAGAGAATCTTTTGCTAAGTTATTTAATCCCGTAAATGTATAAAGTCAGAAAAGCTGATGGGTGTGCGACTTTATTAAACACTTTTTTGAGCAAGTAATGGTATAATAATCTTTTACGATGTCAAGTTACAAGCTTATTTGAAGGCGAAAGAGAAGGAGACGAAAAGTTACTGCGGATTAGTCGTATTTTAGGTTTTCACGCTTTTCCAACAGAAATTTGTCTATTATTTCTGAATAGAAAAAAGGTATCGAATTCCCGTAAGAACAACATTGTTTTATCTAAACAACTGAAAATATATATTTCATTTAAACTTAGGTCAGAAAGTACTTTCAATGTTCTTCAAAATATAACCAGAAATGCCAGAATTTTATGTGTTGTTTAAAAACGGCATTACTTACAAGAAAATATCCTCCATTTTAAGAAAAAAAAGGGGGAATTTTATTTTGCCCGTTCAGCAAATTTCGTTTGTTTTCTTTTGTGATTACTGCAGGAAATAGAAAACAAAATAACAGCAAAAAAAATAAAAGTTTGGTTTATTATGACAAAGCACACTAGGGCTACTTGTTTAATGCCTTCGTGGAGGACGTTTTAAGGGAAACTGGCTCGTATACACTTTACGCATGGAGGAAACCACGAAACCGCCCATGCAGCCTGCCCGTGCGCCTGGATTCGAATCCAGGGCGAAACTATCAGTGATCAACGATATTACCGCTTGGCCGCAGGTGGCCGCTAAGAAAGGAAAAGGAAGCATTTCTAAAAAATATTCACATGAACTAAAATTTTTTCTCAAATCTTTTGAAGCTTAAAGGATAGACTAGCGTAAGACGCATTTGAGTTCAAATTTGATAATCTCGGGAAAATAAAATGAAAAGAAATGCGACATTCTCTGGAAAATAATACAAAAAGAAATTTAAATGTTTACTGAGTAATTGTGTTTTAATTATTACAAAGTTTATATATTTCAAATGGTACTATATAGCTTGATTAATCTATTCTAAATTTCTAGGTTGATTTTTTTAAGTATTAAGTTAAGTACTTAGCTTAGTTAATTATCAAAGTCCGTTCGGGCGGAAAGCGTTGACCAATCAGAAGCGAGCTTAGAGGTAGCATTTCCCGGACGAAGGGGAAACGCCCGATTTGACTTAACTTCAACTTTACGACGCGTAACGCGTCAGTTTGAGGATCTCCCTTCAAATGTTCAATTTATACCAGGGTTTTTAAATGATTGCATTTCGAAAATTCTTATTGATGAAAAAAAAAGTCAGATGGCTTAATTAAAATTTCAGATAATAATAAAAAAAATGCGCCTGCCTGCTAATAGAATAAATAGCTTTATAAATTATTTAAAGGAAAATTCTTAAGTTTATTAGCAGTAATAAACCTTAATAACCAACCATAAATTATATATGGTTGATAATTTTTGCAGAATAATCTAATGCAATAGATTATTGCGAGAAAATAGTGATGGATTTCGAAATTCCAGATTTTGAATTTTTCTTAAAATATATCTACATCAATTTAAGGTTGCACTTGTTGCCTAGTAGATAAAATGTTGACTTCTTGAGTTAAAAGATTTTGGATTCAAGTTTCACCAGGAGTGGTGTTGTAATGCAGTTGGTATTTTTAAAGAAATATTTACAGAAAATATTACCACTAATTTCAGAGTAGCCCAGATGCTTCTTTAGTTTCCTGAACGTGAAGTGTGAAAACCACTCTTATCCGCAAGGTACCTTAGTGCAGAGGTACCGCGCTTAAGTGGAGAATTTAGGAGGCACTAGAGACTTGTATTGCGGGTTCGGGCCCTTGCTTTTTCCTACCTTTGATGATGGTACGAATACAACAGAATTTTTTTTTATATCTACCGCGACTTTTTTTTGGGGGGGGGGGCAACACAAGAAGCTTGAATTTATTTTGTCATTTCATTTCATTCATCATTCATTTTTTGCTCGGTATTGTGTGCATTATCCTTCTTCTGACAACTAGCCTTTGGTATAATTCATAAGATGATCTGATTCTATTTCGGCTGCCACGAGACTAGCAAAGGCGGTACTGGTATTAATATGGAGTTGCTGTTTCAGCTAACAGAAAATTTAGTGAGTTCTGAGTTTTAAACGAGTGGTGATGAGTAAATTAATTGTTTAAAAAATTAAGAAAACTGTTATTTATACAGAAAAGAAACTCGCTAGTATGTAGCTGATTTTGTGGAATACTGCTATGCTTTAATGGCTTCAATGTTTGTATTTCTCAACATGCATGACCACTTTTCGAACAATTTATACACTCACGTTTGTGAAAATTGCAACACCAAGAAGGAATCGTCATAATTGAATGCAATTTAATACACAGTTGAGTGGTAGTGGTACAAATAAATGATTAAATGTTCAAAGCAAACAAACAAGAACAAGAGATCAGAATCAGTATTTTGTGTGGCCACCACGCGCCGCAATAAGTGCTGCTACACGACGTGGCATGGAGTCAAACAAAGTTTGAATGTCTGACTGAGGAAGAGCATTCCATATCGTTTGTACGCGTACCCAAAGTTCGTCTGCAGACGCAACAGGACGAGGATCACGAGCAAGACGCCGACCAATGACATCCCACACATGTTCAATTGGCGACATATCCGGGGAACACGCAGGCCAAGGAAGAAGCTGTACCTGCTGCGCTGCAAAGAAGGATTTAACAATCCGAGCAGTATGAGGGCGGGCATTGTCCTGTTGAAATACAGCGCCTGGCAAGCTTTGAAGGAAGGGAACAGCTTCGGGCTGTAGAACTTCACGGATATACCGGTTGCTGTTCAGATTGCCCACAATTCGTAGCAATTGAGATCGTCTATGATATGCTATGGCGCCCCAGACCATAACTCCGGGTGTTCGTCCACTGTGGCGTTCGATAATGCACTCCGGAAGGTGGCGTTCACCGGCATAGCGTCTGACACGAATGCGGCCATCATGGTACCACAAATTAAAGCGGGATTCGTCAGAAAACACGACATGCTGCCAATCAGCACGCCAGTCTCTATGCTGATTGGCCCATTGTAGCCGCAGGCGGCGATGGTCGTGCGTTAGGGGGATCCTGTATAAAGGAGTCCGTGCGCGCAGTCCACACTGCAGCAGACGTCTACGAATTGATGAAGCACACAATGAAACACCTGTAGCTATTGACCACAGTGCTGCCAATTGTCTAGAGGAAGCTGTACGGTCCGTCCGCGCCATGCGGACCAGGTGTCTATCATCGCGAGCTGACGTCACATTTCGGGGTCCACTCCCGGATTTCCGAGTTGTCCGACACTCGTCCGTCCACTGCTTCCAAACGCGCATCACTGTGCTGCTGTTACGCTGCACACGAGAGGCTACTGCACGATACGACAATCCAGCTTCACGAAGGCCGATGATTCTCCCTCGTTCAAACTCTGTAAGTTGTTCAAATCTCGCTCTCTTTCGTCGACGAGGCATAAGTACAGATTGAGTTAACGTTTACCACTAGCAGATAACCACCGATAACCATACACGCCTCGCTACAGCCGTCTATTTATTCGGATCCATCAGCCGTTCAGAGGGCGCTGCTCAGCATACGCATGCGCTACGGATTTGCAATTCTAATCATTTGCATATCATGCGCTACTTTGCATTTCCTGAAAATTTCAGCTCACTCGCGTAAGTCCTTCATGGTGTTGCAATTTTCACAAACGTGAGTGTATATGAACTTAACCAGAGGTTTAATCTTGATGATAATTTTTCATTAGTTTAAAGAACTTTTGCATGAGCATTAGCAAATTTGCTAATTGTGGAATTCAATTTTTAAGGCAGAAAAAGAAGTATTATATAAAATGAAGTTACTTCAATGAATTTTAGATAAAACTGACCTTATAAAATAAATCTTTAGGTAGTGGCTGTTCATTAATATATGAATGACTAATTGAAGTAATTACTGTTACATTTAAGGTAAAAAAATATGTACATAAGGCAGAAACTAAGACATTTTTTTTAAAATTGCTGTTGTTTATTAAAAATAAGCGCTTTTTTAAGTGTGATATTTAATTTAGCAATGCTGTAAATCCTACATATATTTAAACAAAATATACTTTTTTACTGCATTATTTCAACCAATTAAGGGAAGTTCATTTAAGGAAGCATTTTTAATTATCATTCAACAAAATTCATAAATAAATTAAATTAGATATATACAGCGTTATAGATATATAACGATCCTTTTCTGAGATATCATATTCCTGTCTTCCAAACGATTCTTTTCTGTGATATTCTGATAAAAATTAGTGTTCTGCTTTGGAATAAATGAGGCAAGAAATTCGTCGAATTGATGAAGTGTCATGCGAAAATAATTAAAAGAAATTACGTTTTATTCAAGCGCATTTCTTGAATTAAATTATTTGCATCTCATTGCTGCAGTCATCTCTCACATATTAATATAAACCACTGCGTTCTGCTTCTCTCACACTAAGTAAAATAAGTTTTAATAGAGCAGAAATTAAATCCATTTTAATTAAAAAAGGTAATCGTAAAAACACCAAACAAAATTTTTTTGTTTTTCCGCAAGTTTCTGATACGAAGAGCCATCTAGTGCGAGCACATGACAACTTTTAAAGCGAAAGTTGCCACGCTGGTGTGAACTGACGTCCGCGGAAAGCGTTTTTTCCCGCTTTGCCGCTTTTCGCCCCAACGGACCAGTGTGAACGCAGCTTAAAGCAACCGTGTAACCACCAATCGGTAGAAAACACTCTCCATTTTCTGCAGCGCCACTCTAGCGGACGATTAAAATAAAATTAAAAAAAAAAATAACAACTCAACCGTTAGTTCGAATTTCGGCGATTTTTGAGGGACATAATTTTACCCTAGACCTTGAGTAAATTTCTTTATGTTAATTTTTAATCCTTTTTTTATGTTATTCTTTTATGTGGTGCTTGTGCTGTAATTAAATTTACTTTGATTTTGTCAGTTGCTTACAATTTTCAGCTAGCTGGTGAAATAACGTTAGAAAGCTTATTTTTTATGCACTTTAAAATTTTTCATATAGAAATTTTTTAACGTGTTACAACTTCGATTTTAGTGAAAATATGCTATACTTTTCAATTTTTTTACTGAAAACAATATACACTTTACTAACATAATATAAGCGTTTTACATACAGTATTTTAATATATTTTTATTCTGTTTGACTATTTAAAACTATTAATATAATTTATATGTATTTTTAACTATAACTTAACTCCCTATATGCTTTCTAAATAAAATGACTAGTGATAATAAATTATAGAACAGTCTCTGATCATGCCATGGGAAATATAATTTTAAAAGGGACCCAGTTTGGGGAGTACAATTCTCTAAAACAGCCCAGATTCCATTTCTACAAAAGGTATGCTTAACAATGAAATGCTAAAACGAGTTTCACTTCAATAAGTTATCTACGTAACAGTAAAGAATGTAGCAAAATAATCTCGTGATTCAAATAAACGTCCAAGCATAAAAAAAAGAACAATAATGTATTTTAACGGGACATTTTACGTCCAATCCAATTTAAAGCATCAAAGTAGGTGTTTCACGAAAGGAAAGAGAAAAAAGGAATTAAATCAGGCTTGTAAATTTTGAAGAGAAGAGTTGCAACAATTCGGAATAGTTCTTCAATTCGGAAAGAAAGTGGAAACAGTATGTTTTCAATTTCGATCTCGTTTGAGTGAAGTATAAAGACGTTTTCCAAAGTTGTCATCCAACAAATAATGAACACCAATTTCTATACCATAAAGTATTCTATAGGGAGTGTGATGTGCATACATAAGGCAGTAAGTGTGCAATGTTATAAACGAAAGCCAAATAAAAACTGCTAATTTTTAACTTTATACAATAACAGTTTTTACATTGCTATTTTTCTCTTCCAATAAGAGAAGGCCCACCAGTGGCCGAGCATTAAAGTCGCTGAACACAGATAGTTCGGTTCGGAGTTCGAATCCTGGCATACAGGCTGGTTGCATGGGCGTTTTCGTGGATTTTTCCATGTGTACTGTGTATACGAGCCAGTTTATCTAAAAAAGACTTCCACGAATGTATCCCTCCCTTAATTTCCCCAAGCTTCCGATTTAAGAAAAACTATTACGCTGCTCCATTAAAAAAAAGGGGGTGCACATATTAAAGTATAGTTAAATACCGTATGAGGATTTATCATACAGTATTAATAACCTTGTCTGACCTTAGCCATGACAACACGATTTGCGAATCACTTCACGCGTGCACTGAATCAAAATTGATAGCTAATGAAAGTCGGACAGCCTAAACAAGCGTGCGAATAATACTGCTGCACATAATTCTAGTCTTGGAATTGTGATAGGTTTTAATGGTGCTACACAAGATTGAGCTGTTACAAGTTTAACAATAATGTTAGAGTTGTTACAAGTTTTGGCATAAATAACTGCTGCATAACCTTTTCAGACGCGTTACAAAATCCGTGAAGTTCACATCGGGAATAATCAGATAACAGTACTTTTCTTGGTACATTTATAGAATTCAAAAGTTTAACTTCTCTACATAAACCTCTCCAATTTTGATCAATCTGTTCTGGCACAGGATGATTCCATGACAAATGTAATTTTCAGAGTTGCTGATGGATCATTTTAGTGAGAATTACAAAAAGATCTATCGACCCCAACGGGTCGAATAACCTTGATACAAATGAAAAAATAATTCTTTTAATCGGAACACCTTGCTAATCTATTACACCGAAATTACATTTGAATTTATCACTGTCAGAGGGCCATTCCAATCCCAGAATTTTTGATGTTTTACCTTCTATTACACGATGAATATTGCCACTATCTGTGTTTATTAAACCAGTAGTTTATAACAATGATGGTTTACTTTTCGACTGTTTATGGAGCGCAAAGCCACCCTTTTTTAGCAATTGCTGCAAGTCATCTATCAACGCGATACCTTCCGAACTATCCTAACACCAGTTAGTACATCATCAACGTAAAAATCTCTTAAAACTGCACTCTTTGTCTTCGGAAAATTCAGTCGTTCATCAGTCGTTAATTGACTCAAAACTTTGGTTGCAAGATAGGAGCAGCTGCAGCTCCATATGTAACAATATTTAAACGACAAACTTGTATTTGTTTATCTGGGCTATCTTATCCATAATGTTTTCTGATTCTCCATAATATTCCCTTCGATCTTGTTTGTGAACTTTTAGTTGTCTATATGTCATTCGAATATCAATAGTTACTGCAATATTATGAAATCTAAATCTTACTAAAATAGAAATTAAAGCATCTTGTGTTTTTGGACCTATCATTAGCATATCATTTAAAAAAACACCTGTGGTTGTTTTAGCACTCCCATCAAGGACAGCTCTGAGTTTTGTTGTTAAGCTAGATGCCTTCAGCATGAAGTAATGTGGCATATTCTCTAATAGTGTTTATTCTCTAATTCACGATCTGTGTTTGACACTACTTCTATGTGTGCCAGTGAAAAATATTCTTTTATAAATTGAATATACCGGCTGTAAATTTCTGGCATAGATAACAGTCTTTTATCTGAATACCGAAATCTTCTGTACGTCATTTCACGGGAATCACCTAAACATCTTTATTATGTTTGAATGGAAATACAACTGAATAACGGCCTGTTTTATCTCTAAAATGAGAACGTTCAAAATGTTCTTCTCAATTTTTTTCTTCATCCGTTAAAGGTTGTACACATGGAAATTTTTCCAGCTTCCAAAAAGAATTAATTAACCCATCTGTATTTGGATTCACATGATTTACACATACTGGCTCAGTTGTACGTGACTCATAATTTGTAGTACCCGAAATTATCCATCGCAGCCTCGAATTAGTCGCGAATCGAAGATTTGGTCCACGTTTGGAAATTTCTTCCGTCATTAAATGCAGAAATACATTTACACCAAGTAAAATGTCAATTGTTTGTGGCTTGTAAAATAATGGATCAGCTAAATTTAAATCACTGAAGTTATCAAAGATGACTGGTGGTAAAGGTACATAGGGAATATTACTGTTACCTTTTCCAACGCAAACGCTGATGTTGATACGAGAATATCACTTTTAAAATGAGAAGTGAATAATAAATCAACTTCTCCATTACTCACAGTATTAAATTCTCTTAAACAAGGTACAGAAATGGAATTATCTTTCACTGGTAATTCTCATTTCTTCACACAGTCTCTTGAAATAAATTATCTCTGAGATCCAGTGTCACATAAACATCTACACTTCACAAACTGTTGTTCAGAATTTTGAACTTTTAGCAATGTAGTACACGACAAAATGTGACTAGTTTGATTACTTTTTGCATTCAAGTCATAATGAGAGGCACAAACTGTAGACGAAGCATCCTTAACATTCGTTGACTCATTACGTTTAGGGATAAATTGTGTATGCGAAGACACAATGCTTAATTGAGTTTTGTTCTTTGAATTATTTACAATATGCACAATTCTGTGATGCTTCTTAAAGCAATGTTGGCATGTATTTAAACTCTCATATTTTTTGAGAAATTGCATATTAGATAAACAATTAAAACAGCAGTGATTAGATTTTACAAAGTCTATTATTTGCTAAACCGATAAATTTAGAAATTTAGAGCATTTGGCTAAACTATAATCTTCTTTACAATAACCACAGCACAACGTACCTACCAAAACATTGCTCTTATTCTGAAACACATATTTAGGTACCTTATTACTTGCTGATTTGCTGTTTTAAAGTATTCGTGCATAGTTCTTTAATAATTCAATTAATGTCATAGGCTTCGGAATCTTATTACATTTTAGCTCACGTTCCCACCATAATTTTGTAGAAGTATCTAATTTTTGTGAAATTAAATAAGTCATTAAAGTATCTCCAAAATGATCAATGATTTGATCCAATACTACTAATGAGCGAAATACATCATTAATGTAGTCAACTAAATTTAAAATAGCAATAGCGGCTTCATTTTGAATAGTTGGTACGGATTTATACTGATTTTAACTAACGCGTTAAATTTAATTTTATGCTTACTTTCCTATAAGCCTTCATTTCCCATAAATGCCAATGCCAGAATATTTAAATTAGGTAGCGCACGTGAAGTAATGAAAATTCTACCTTGAGGAGAAAAGGTTTAAATACCGAATTCTAGATGGGAAGTTAGAGAGTTTGGGCAAAAACTGTACTTTTTGTAGCGTAAGGTTCTGTTTTGCATTTATTGCTGGTTAACGGGGCGTAACAGCTATTACTTTGCCGCCGCTAGACATTTGACGCTGTTTTAGGAAACAGGATTATCTGTGCTCTGTAGCGTAATTCTACTACTCGTTAGTATCTTCGAATGTTTATTTTAGTTCTTGCAATTTGAGTTACCTCCCGAGTGGAGCGTAGTGTGTTAGCGTCAAGTCGACGCACTGTAAATTTTAAAGAGTCAATAAAGGGTTTTTTTTTCCCCTTCTCCTGTGTGTTTTCTACGTGTATTTCAGCTGTTACATCGCAAGATAGACCAATGGGTCTTCCAAGTTGGTAAACTTAGGAAATGTTTGATATAGGCAAAAATTTGTTCTCTTTTGTTTGAATATCTTTCGTCTAAAAGATTCAACGCTGTCTCAAAATTACAATGCGAAATTTGAATAGTTAGAATGATGCGATAAGCTTCACCTTTTAACGAAGCCTTCAAATATTGCAATTTTTGAGCATTGCGTAAATTTGTATTATTTCTAACACATGAGCTGAAAAGATCCCCAAAAGCTATCCATTCTCTAGTATTGCCTCCAAAGGTCGGTAATATTGTCATGGACCTGTTCTGAAATTACACTGTAGAGACATTAGGTTATTTCGAAGTAGGAGACATGAAAAATGAGCAACTCCTTCGCTGGGAATCGAACCACAGACCTTTCGGTTACGCGCCGAGTGTGCTGACCACTACACCATGAAGGCATGTGAGGAAGGCGGGAGAAATACCTTATAACACTATCAGATTTATTTTTACTGCTTTGACTTTTAATATCTTTTTACCTTTAAATTTCCATAAATAAATTTTATACTCATACTCCTGGACACTATCTATTTCATTTTCTAATTCTTTAGTGTCTGTGATTAAACCTTCAATTTTAAAATCAAGCTTCCTTAATTCAGTTTCCTTTTGTTTCAATAGTTCAACGCATTCTTCTAGTTCTATTAAATTTATTTCATCAGCTGTTATAAGAACTTCTATTTTCTAAATATAATTAGTAACACTCCTACATAAAAAAGCTCTTTTTGTTTTAAAAGTTATAAGTTTACTTATAATTGCTTAAAACAAAAACACAAGTGCTTCTCAAATTACTTTACACGGATATTAAAATGAAAATCGAAACACTTTTATGTTTCGTCGTAATAATGTTCTTAAAAACATCAGACGTAAAACAAATTCTTCTTAAAGAGGATATAAATATTCAACATGCACTTACTTTAGAAATTGAAGTAATTTTCACGGTTAGCATGCGTAGTTAAATGCGTTTCGAACAATCAGTCACTATCCTCGCTAGCACTCCGGCTAGACTTTAACTCCCCCCCCCCAAAAAAAAGGTGCTTACTTAGCATGAAAGAAACGGATTGTATTTTAGCTTTCTTTAATTACACTAATTCTAATTATGCGAAAATTAATACAATATAGCTAGCCATTCCACGCAGCTGTCACGAGAACGAAGTTCGGTTCACCATTAGTTTTGTTGCCACATGCAGCAAGTAGTAAAGAGAAATTTACAAATATTCTAAAACGATAAATCATATATCAGTTACGTTTAACTTCCGGTTGATGCGGACTGAATTCAGCCATCAAATAAACAAACCAAGCGATCTCATTTTTTTTTTTTATACTTACTTTATTATTGCTTTCAAGACTCACATGAGCATCAGGGTTTGATAGCTGGAATTTCGTATTAGAACTTAAAACTCTACTTGAAGTTTTAAAATTGAGTAACATTCGATGATTATTTATGTTAATGCAGCATTGTTTACAAAAATTTTCTATGATTACGATGTCGTCAACATCCTTTATTAGTACATAGAGTTCTATTATAATTTGAAGATAAAGGTCACGCAAATTCTACTACATAGACAACGAGTTACCGCTTAGTCTTAAACAAATCACAAAAATAAGGTTAAAATAACCTTTTTATTTAGTCTTAAATTGAATAGAACAGGCAAACATACAATGTGCTTCATGGTGCAATATGCTCACAATTTCCTTATTAAAAAAAAGAATTTATTTAGGATTACTCCTGTGAGGCCAGAATGACAAATACGACGGATCAGAAAACTCGTCATTAATGATGAGGCAGTCACATTAATATTGTTGAAGCGTGTCTGATCAAAATAGCAATGATCCTTCCCCTAAATTGGGATGAAAGATGATAATTCACTTCTTTTGATATAGTTATTCTTCTCAGGATGCAGCGGCTGAGCCAGCATCAATCGTCCAATACAGTCCACCTGTATTACCATACCATACCCTTAATGTTTCATTATTTTTAATAACCTGGAAGTTATTATTATATCTGTTACGTATTGTTCGAAGAAGAATCTTTAATTAGTCATTATCATTTTATCTTTTCTTTTTGTCCCCTCTTCATCGGAAAAAAGAGCTTTAGAAACAGATTCTAAAGAAAATGTCGGTAATTTGTATTCTGCTGTAAGCGGATAAGGTTCTATGTTATATATTATATTATTGTCGCTAAGTATTTTTTTAATGTCACATACTGCTTCTTGTTATTTCAAAGATATGGTTTCTTGTCATATATTTGTTAAGATAAAATGGTAGCAATTTTCTGAAGAGCCTTTGTCGGAAGTGTTTGCTTCTAACCGTCTGAAATTACTTCACGGTTTTCAGTCTATAATGCAATGCAATACAGGAAGTATGCTTCCAGTTTCTGACCCCATTGCAAGATGATCTAATAAAATTTACATTTAATTTTCTTCTATCCAATGAATACATTTATGCATACATTTTTTTCTCTCTAAGATTTATAAATATTTATTAATGTATAACACGTTGTAAAATTTATCTGAACCTTAACATTGTTAGAAAAGAAAAGAATCCTGACATTACAAAGAATGTAGGAAGTGAGATAACTATTATTTAGTCTTAATATATTTTTTTCAATAAAAAAGAGCTTTAACTAGAGTTATGCAATCATAATAATAGTAACCCCTCTTAATTGAATTTCATCTAGCTTAATTGTTACACTATTCAGATACTATAGTTATTCAGTGAATCTTTAAACCACGAATGTTCTTGCATTCCTTGTTCTGGCACTTTTTTTATTCCTTAAACGTAAATACAGATTTTGCAATAATAATAATAATAATAATAATAATGACACTAATAATAATAATAGAATTAAATTTCAGATTAGCACATGAGGAAATGAAGGAATCAATGAACGGAATCTGTTTCAGAAGATGGACTTCAAATAACTACTTTCGTTGATAAATTAAGTTAATGAAAATTTGCATTGTACTGACACAGTTACCTGAAAGTTATTAAGTTATCATGAACTGAAATATCCAAAATTCCAATAATCAAATATTCCAGTATTTTTGTTCTACATGCAGACTGATTTTTTTGTTGTTCTATAAGGAAATTTATGTATTGCCAATCACTGATGTCGACAATATTTCAGTAGCGGCAAGGGCGTAACCAGATCTTTTGCCATCCAGCACGATACTTGCTTTTGCCAATTAGGGCTGCCTTGAATTTTCTGCCTCTCTTGACACAAAAGCAAATAACTAAAAAAAGTCAAATTCACATTCATTGAAACAAATTAAAACCTCTGTGTTTATTTTTAAAGTAAAACTTTATAACTCCAATATATTATAGTATTATTAATTTTGTTTGTTTGTGTGTGTGTATATATATATATGTGTGTGTGTGTGTTCAGGGCCGATCCTAGCGGAGGGCAAGATGGTGCACAGCACGTGGGCGGCCAAATTCAAGAGTGGCAAAATGATTATCAAACATATCTGTAAAAAGGGCTGACAGTTTGCGTTTGCAAATTTGCACGTGGGTGACCGTCGGTCTAGGATCGGAACTGTTTGTGTGTGTGTGCGCGTGTGTGTGTATGCGTGTGTGTTTGCAAAACCATTGCTGAGATCGTAAAGGTTAATTTCATTGCTACAGTGGTTCTTATGTAAAAATTATGAAAAGATTTCTTAAATACAAAATAAACATTTGTAGGTCTCAAATATTTCTTAAATACATTATTTACACTCAGAAAACTCTTCTTCTATTTAGCAGTACTGACAGCAATTGTAAGGAAAGTTCGAAGTAGTATTACAATATATAGGCCTTTATTTGGAGATGGCATTCTAGAATAAACTACAAAAAATACAAAAGGATAGACCTTCCAAACCCTTGTTTCATTTTCTCTGCCAGTGCTGGAAATAAAACTCAGAAATACTTCTTACTGAACGAAGAATTTTTCCTTATTAATGTCGCCACGACTATAATTTAGTTTATATTCATATTTTTCATTCAGAAGTTTCGACGGAGTAAAGAAAATATAACAAAAATATGTACTTGTTTAAAAATCTCGTAAATACAATATCTAGCGTAAGAATTAGCTTTCTTCTTAATTTAATTTCCCATGGCAATTCAGAATCTCTCGATCCGGTGCCGACGTAGATGCAGTCAAGGAAGGGAGAATGACGTTACTTTGCAGAGACATTAGTTTTTTTTTTTTTTTTTTTTT
>KK120095.1:199933-216157 GCA_000611955.2 Stegodyphus mimosarum | reverse complement strand
GGTGTTCTCCTTCAAAATTGAGAGTGGAGCAAAGCAAAAAAGTACTGTCACTTGTTTGGTGCCCGAGACTCTTGCCAACGATAGGCGCAATCTTGACTCTTTGCCACGATGGATTTCCTGGGCTTGCTCTGATTTCAGACATACGAAACTGGTCACAGCAACAACATGAGACTATAGTTCTGTAACAGAACTTCATAATCTTATGAAGCTTTACCAAATCCTATGGAGAAATTTGAATTTTAACATAAATTAACGAATTTTGCCCCGAATTTAAAATTTTCTTCATCAAGTAAGCCATTCGTAATACACAGTTTGATTTTAAATAGGAGTTATTGCACGTAAATGGAGGAAAGTAAGTAAATGTGCTAGCACAAGCAAGCGTTTAATGCAGTATGACAGTTAAGATGAAATTAGATTTCAGTCCAATTAATAAATAAAACTGCCTCTTCCTTATATTGAATGCCGGATTTAGAAACGAAAATAAAACATGCAATTGTATTCAAATATTTTCAGCAGCATAATGGAGGTTAGCATATTATTCCTGAAAAACAGGAAATCACGCAGTGGGGATAGGGAGGGTGAGAGTGCGAAGTTGTTAGGGAGAGTAATCCTTCTTGAGACAGCTGTTAGACGGCGTTTCAGTAGCTGGCAATCTGTATCTTCTGCCATAAGGGAGTCTCTGAACATTTGTTTACACGACATCACTACGAATCTTCATATTATGATATGTTACAAGCATAGCTGGGAGAATCTGTCTTAGTTACCTATCACAATAAAGTTCAATTAAAAATCTTTCACATTTAGAGGCGACACCAGTCGAATAATTTCAATAATAATACATAAATACTTTCATGATAATGCCCACATACACGAACCATCTTCATTAAAGAATAAAAGAAGAGTTCTATTGCACAGAAAAACATTTATCATTTCGTTTAATGCTTGTTGCAATTAATGATTTTTGATTTAAAATTCCCAGTTCTTTGAAAATGCTGGTGTTACAAAAGCACGCAATGTTATTTCCATTAGAAGAACGAGCTGTAATTGCACTTTTTTAGGTCTTGGACTGATGTGAGGCTGGACATTCAAAAATACATCTTTTAATAATCCTTAACACGAAAAGGAAATGAGTTCCCTCCCCCCACCCCATGGGCGGGGAATGTTTGTGTGTCCTGGTAGGATACGAGCTACGCGAAATTTAATTGAAGACCCCATTCTTATCTAATGAGAAGACTCTCTTCTTAGCACAAAAAACTATAACACAAACTATAGCACTTCCGCACAAAGAACTATAGCAGCCTCACCTAGATACGAAGGCTGAAACAGAACGAAGGAAACCCACTAACTGCCCGATTTTAGATTTTGCTTTTCGTCTCAAGAAGATGGGTGCTACAAAAAGTCATTTATCCTCATTACTGGGACATTTCTTTGAGACTTCAACACACTATTTTCGTTCACCAGATGTTGTAAAAATTGTGCATACTAAACAAATACGTATTAAATTAAAAATCTGGTATGTGCTAAAGTAAAACGGAATTTCTTTTATAATTAAATTATGGTTTTATAATATTTAGAAGATTAATGAGCCAAATCTTGTTTATTCTCCACAGGAATTCAAAAATTTCTAAGTGGTAGAATATATGTATTATATATATTTCTTTAGAAAGATACGATAGCATTTCATGGTTTTAAAAAAATTGCGCATCTAGCTGCCAATTTTATTATACTATAATAAACAAGTAAGAATGCAAAAGCTATAGCACACCCGAAACCCTCTGAATCCTATTCGAAGAAGCACGTTAATGCCAAGGTTACATATTAAACACAATTAAAGCTTCAAAATTCACGATAAAACATAACTAAAAAATATATGCCATTAAAATTGAAATTTTTTAGAAAATTGGGAAAAGCAGAAGTTGTAAGAAAAATAGGAAGGTACATTATGAACAAAATGGCAATATTTCATTGAGAGTTGCATAGCGGTGTCGTCAGGGGAAAGGCACTTTGCCACTTCCATTGAAATATTATCTCCACGCGTTTCAACTAACGACCAATTGAGACAAAAACGCGTAAAATAATTTACTGAACTGAAAAATATATTAAATCATTCAAGGCAAATAGAAATCGTCTCAATTGGGAGCCCCTTTTCCCTACGCGTGGAAGAAAAGAAACATACTACCAAAACTAAACGATTTTTTTAATTAGAGATACATATAAGAAACTAGGCAACAAATACTGCTAAAACGCCTCATGACTTCTAAAAAATTTTTTTAAAGCGTAATGAAAACTAGATTTAAAATAGTATTCGAGAAGGAATGAAACCATAAAACGTTAATTGTAATTTATAGTTAATTTCTGAAACACTATTAGTCCTTTCTCACAATAGAAAAAATCATAAAATGGGGGCTCTCTTGCCTAAAGTAAAAGAGCTGTTAAATTTGAAGAAAATAAAGCAGTATTATATCTCCAAGATACTTTGTAGTTTTGTCGCCAATTTAGGCTAAACTTTCTTCAATAGAAAACTACTTATTACGACAACCATTTTGCTTCCATCTTAATACGTACTTGCTTTCAAGTCATTTGGTTTTTAAAATTTTAAGGCAAGTTGGTTAATTTTGTCTTACTAGTTTGATTTTTAAATTTCTTTTTTACTACAGTTTTTAACTTTAATTTTATGGATTATTACTTTTAATTCTTATGATTTTTTTAAAATTTGTTCTGAAATCTACTTTTGTTTTTACTTTTGTATTTGAAATGAAAAGAGAGTGTAGGGGATATGTCTTCCAAAGTAAGCGTCTCGTTCAGATTAATTGTGTTCTTAGCGAAAAAAAATTTAATCTTAAAGATTATTTGCTTTTTAACAGAATTCTTTTGGTTTAGTCACTAATATCTTTATTTTGATTGAGTATCAATTTGAATTTAGCAAATAATTTGATGCTTACTTGGAAGTAAGATGAAACACTCTCTCTTATTTTAGTTACTGTTAATGGATGGTAGATTGGTTTATCCCCTTGATAAGTCGATTAATCTGCTATCAATAACAATAACTGGTTTTTCAATACTTAAGTTTACTTTTGATTTTGGCACTTTTGCGATTTAGTTTTTCCTTAACTGTGTTTAAAGCAAGGAGGACTGAAAATTCTATATTTTTTTTAAATTCTGAAAAATACATTTTCAATAATGTTTTTAAATTGACTTTCCGTTGCTTGGAGATGTAATATGGAGAGTTTTCTTTATATATGTATATATATATATACACAGTCCAGTCACATTAATGTGACCATCTGTCAAAAGCCAGAATAACCACCTTTCGCAGAGCGGACTGCTGCGAGACGTGCAGGAAGAGAGTCACATAGGTCCCTGAAGGTGTTCTCTGGGATGTTGAGCCATGCCGACTCTAATGCCGTGGCCAGCTGCGCTAGATTACGCGGTTGAGGATCCATGGCGCGAACAACTCGATCGAGATGGTCCCACAGATGCTCGATTGGGTTTAAGTCAGGTGAGTTTGCTGGCCAGGGGAGGACGGTAAACTCATCCTGGTGCTCTTCGAACCACGCACGTACACTGGCAGCTGTATGGCACCTCGCATTGTCCTGCTGGAAGATGCCATCATCCTGAGGAAAAACAATGCGCATGTAGGGGTGAACATGGTCCGCAAGGACAGATGCGTACTTGTATTGATCCATTGTGCCTTCCACAATGATCAGTGAACCTAGAGAATGCCAGGAAAACATTCCCCAGACCATAATGCTCCCGCCTCCAGCTTGGACCGTTCCGGCAATGGTTGCAGGGTGGTTCCTTTCAGAGGTTTCACGCCTTATACGCCAACGTCCATCTGTCCGATGGAGCATAAAACGCGATTCATCCGAAAACGCAACCTGTCGCCACTCAGTGGACGTCCAGCTGCTGTACTGGCGTGCAAATTCTAGCCTTCGCCGTCGATGAACAGCAGTCAGCATAGGTGCACGAACCAGGCGTCTGCTTCGGAGGCCCAGACGCAGCAATGTTCGCTGAATAGTACTTTGGGAGACACTTTTGGTAGCCCCTTGGTTCATTTTGGTGGTCAGTTGCTCAACGGTAGCCCGTCTATCTGCCCGAACGCATCTCCGCAACCGTCGTTCGCCTCTGTCATCTATGGCCCGTGGTGCACCACATTTGCCACGTCGCTGATTTTGGACAGTCCCATTTTGCCATGCACGGTACACTTTTACCACGGCGGCACACGAACAGTTCACAAACTCAGCCGTTTCGGAAATGCTTCCACCCTTGGCCCGAAAGCCAATGATCATGCCCTTTTGGAAGTCGGATAAATCGCTTCGTTTCTGCATTACGCCAACGATTGAAATGTTTTCCGAAGCCCTCACACACCCTTTATATACGCTCTACTGCACTGTGCTGCCACCTGCCTTCTGTGATTGGTTATTTAACTCTGACATGGAAAGTACGTGGTGGTCACATTAATGTGACTGGACTGTGTATATATATATATATATATAAATCAACCTATCAAATATCGGGTTTGCAGCGCGCCTTAAATCATTTTTCTTTTCTAAATATTAACAAATCTTCTTAGATAGTATACAATAGTTTTAACTTTCAAATTTACCATTTTAAGTAAATACTTCTAATTTAATTTAAAAAAATTTCTTGATTAAATCTAAAAAATAAGGTTTCTAAGCGATTCTAAATTCACACCAATATTATTGTAATAGATGCCTTAAGCTCTCCATTTTTAATCATTGTAGTTATTTTAAAGTTATTTAATTTTCCTACAAATTCCATATTTTAATAGTAGAAACGTTTAAATATTTATTTATTCTGTTTTCCAATTACTATAACCGTATTTCACTCTTCTCTTCCTTTGACTTTTGAACTCCTTTTATTCATATCTTGGGATTTCAACTTCCTCTTCATTCATTTCTTTTTCATATATTTGTTGTATGGTATTCCAGTTTTCATGTATCTAGAATTTGTATATTGTTGTATTGTATTTTTACCAACTTACATTTAAATAATAATTTTCATAAACTCTTGCATCATAATTCCAGTTAACAGAAGACGTTTCTAACATCTTGGTATACAATCTTGAATATGCAGTTTATTTTCCAATGTAGTTTCAGGTTTAATTATTTATAAAATTAATATCTTCAGGTTTAATAAATTATAAAATTATTTATTTCAAATTATTTGTAAAGAAAGATGGTCGTTAAAGCGCGTCGTTTCCCGATTTATAATATACCTCATTTATAATTTTTACAAAATTTTGCGGAAGTATTGGAATTAACAGTAAGTACGCCTAATGCTATAACATTTAGATTACAAGGATTTAAATTGCCATTTTCTTCACTGATGCTTTTATGTTTTATTCCTAATATTTCATAATGACGTACAGATAAGTTCAGCTCATTTACCAAATATGTAAATCTATAATTCGGCATGCTTTTATGCTTACGAATATTGTATCTTCTCTTTTCTTTTCAACATATAGCATCTGATCAAGCTAATTTCAAGAGGTCGTACATCCAGGCGGTAAAGTCGCTAAACATTGGCAGTTCGACCGGAATTTCACATTCCAGTGATACCCCAACTCTTTCTTTCTCTCTATATAATTAATACGGAAAATTGTATTGTAAAAACTTCAGTTTACGAAGTAAAAATATTTAAAAAAATTTAATCTTTAAAAACAAAACAAAATTTTATTCATTGATAATTAATTTTATTCATTGATAATTTTCGCCTTTATCTTAGCATATCGCTTTATAAATCCCATTAATAAGAAAATAGTAAATAAAGAAATAAACCCGGTTTCTATGATTGATATCTTGGTGCAAATTATACGCATGTTTTTCCAAGAACACAAACTTTATACGGATATCAATAAATTATGGATTATTTCTCCATTTAATTTGCGTAACATGTTTATTCCGGAAATTCCTGAAAGTACTATCCATTAACAATGTTATTTCGGAACTATACTTTAGTATCGAATAATCGTTCGAACGCCAGTTAATTGTATTAAATTTTCATGTCTAGTTTAGACAGTAGTCGCCCAACCGGTATAGTGGTTAGCGTCGCTTACTGCCTTGCCGAAGGGTCCGGGTTCGAATCGCGAAGGCATGGATGATTGTAAATGTTATAATGTTGGTGCGGCATGGCGGTACCAAATATGCGGCGAGCCGAAAGTCCTCGCGTGTGGTTTGGTGGAAGGCAAGAGGGTTAGGAGACCCTCGGACCCGTCCCCCCCGGGATGCTCTCTATCAATATTGGGGGCGGAACTGAGCTAAATCTCATTGTCACCAGTAAGGTGTTCAAGCTTGTTACCAACGACAGGCGTGAAACTAGCGCTCCTTGCCACGAGGAATTTCGTGGGCTTGGGCTAATGTTATTGTCAAGACAAGTGAGCATAAGTAACAACAACAACAGTTTAGACACTATGACTATTATTATAAAAGAAAGGTATTAAATCACTAATAGCATTAACAGTTATAATTTATAAGAAAGATAATTCGTATGCTTTACATGTATCTAATTTATAATACTATTATAACGCTGTTTTCTCTAGTACTGTTGTTATTGAAATGTTTTTCCAATGCTAACATGTGTGTTTACGAGTACCTTTTATTTTCTCTGCTAGCTCTTACATTTATGACTATTATTCAAGTAAGTAACCTGTTTAAGATTAGATATTCCTTATCTAATCTTATTACATAATAATTAAATCTTAAATACAAGTAAAGAATATCTTATAAGAAAAATTAGAAGAAAGAGTAAAGGAATAATAATATAAGGGATAGTAAGGATATCTAATAAGAACAACTAACGACTATCTAATAAAAATAATAAGTAATTATCTAATAAGAATAATTAACTCTTATTAGATATTCTTTACTTGTTCTTGTGATATATAATCCTATTTCTCCATTTTCTTTTCCTGATGGATGCTTTTGGCTTCGAAAAATAAAACTAGATAGTAACCCTCAGCTTTTTGAAAGCGAGGGTCTTCTTCGGTAGAAAAAACGTTTTCGCGCAGCTGGCCTGTGGGCAAACAAGGGGGAAGGGACTTTATTTCGCATAGTTGGGTCATACCGTGTGCCCGCTATCTCAGTATGAGTGATTACGAAAACTTCTTGTATGGAGGAGTTCTAACATAATATAATTAATTATTACACATTCTTGGAAAGTTCATATAAGGACATAGTTTTTCAACTAAAAATCTTTCTCCAAATATAAAAAAATGTTTGGAACAGCATGCAACGCAGCAGTTAGTTCAAAGAACAGAAATGCGTACTCTTTAACCATCCTACTTGTTGCTGGAATGTGAAATCGTATTATTTCTGCTTTGGGTATAATTAATGTTAATATATTTTCCTCATACAATAAATATACTTGCATCTCGTGTAGGTTGAAGTAAATATAATCTCGAGGTCGAGGAGGAGTCTTCATCGTCTTTTCAAATCTTTATTATTTACATTTATATTACAAATACTATATACAGCTATTCAAATTAAATATTCTGGAATATTCACATAATATGCGCCGATATTATATCCCTGATTTCATAGTCAACCATCCTTGCTGCCGTCTAAAGGCATTCTGACTACGCTAATAGGGTTGCCGTAATATCTGGCTCCCTTCAAGTGCCAGTGAAGATTTTTAATCTTCAACATAGGTGAACTTCATTCAATAATAAGAAAAATGGTCTCGTTTCGCGTTTATACGGAAAGCTTTAAAACAAACTATGGTTTCCAGCAGATGTTGGTAGAAACAAGGTGGCGCGATATGTTCTTTTGGTCCTCTGGGTTTTCCAGGAAAGAGTAGTCATTCAATGGCTGATGTTAAAAATCATTACTACATGGTAATATGCTAACAAGAATAACGCGCACAACTAATATTTAAATTTCTGTTTTATATTTAGAGCAAGATCCCATATTCATCTTTTGTTCTTACATTGTCTTTTCCTTATTTACTCTAAAAAAGCTTTAAAATTCCCACAGAGTAATAAGTTTCTTTTTCGTTTTGTTAAAAATAGAAATACTGATACAAAGGATCAGAAAACAGTCAAAAAGTAAAGGAAGGATTTTTTTTAGATCCACTCAAATGTGTAATGCTTTATAACGTTTGTATACCCACCAACGGCCGAGCGGTAAAGTCGCTGAACACTGGTATTTCTATCCCCGCGAGCGGACTGGCTGATTCGATCCCCGCATCCCGATGTGTAACGTATATACGAGGCAATTTCCCTTAGAACATCCTCCACGGAGGCATCCCTTTACGTAGGCAGATAGCCCTGAGGCTTTGCCGTAATCGCATAAACCAAACCAATGAATTTTTACATTTAGAAATTTATGCTTTGCTTACATCAAAATCATTTTTGGAATCTCTGCTGATTTAAAAATCGCATAAAATAAAACATGTGGAAACTATTTGTAACTTGTGAGTGTTCTTATCTCAAATGATGCAGTTTCTCAATCCACAATGAGTAGTTTTGAATCTAATGCAATTTAAGAAATTAATAATAAATGACAGTTGGATTAAACCTATCATAAATCAGTAACTTAATAAATTAAAAATTTAACTTTTTATGTCTTAACTGATCATGCTATAGATAAATCAATATTTTATAACCAGTTTCAGAAGAATTACATGTAGTGGTGCTTCATTTTCAGGCCATGCTCTCCGTTCTGTACGCTTATTTATTATTTGCTACGTACTTTAAACTTAAAATTTTTCTTTTCAGCTTGGAGAGGAAGCTCAGTAAAGCCATACATTTTTAAAGGCAGTTTCTTTAGAATATGTATATGCCAGCAAGTAAAATAGGGAGAGGGAGAGAGTGAGCGTCTGAGCTCTGAACTCATTCTTTATGGCTAAAGCTGCTACCGGTAGTTCCATTTTTTTTTTTTTTTTTTTACTTTCTTTCTCTTCTCTTCGCAAAATCCAACCGGAAATTCCTCTGCAGTCGTCTACACATAATAAAGAAATAGCTGCAAGGGACAGTTTCCCCTCGAAACCTTTCACAATACCATGCAAAAAACATTTTAGTGCTTGAATAGCTTGGCTTCCCTCTCCTTTAAATAGCTACGAAGGATCTCTTTTGAACTATTTTCCTCACATCAACAATAAAATTGAATATACCGCTGCTTTTATTTCCTGAAGCCATATCAAAGAATGTTTGGCGATCATAAAATTCCGAAATCATCCCCCCCTTCCCAAACAAAAATGACTTATTTACAGCTGAATCATGTTCGACAATATTGAATTTGTCTTTGCAACCTTCTGTTTATGTAATAATTCAAAATCGGAATATAAAGACATAAAGTATGCAGTTTCATACCTAAAAGGTTACTAATAACACCATATAGTAGTTTAGTTGAATTCCACTTGAAGTTAAGTCAAAAGAAGTGGGAATAACGCATACGTCTTTTTAACCCAATTCCATTACGGGTGAAAACACTTTTTAAGTGAAATTATGACTAATCTTTCGTGAATTAGTATAATTGTTTTTTAGTTGTTAGGTTCTGTTAAAAATTCCGAGACGTAAAGTGAAAATCCAGAAATCATGTTCATATTTTACCAATTTACAAACATATTTATGCCCTTATCAGTGTATCAGAACAGCCTAAACACACTTTAAGTGAAACAATATTATAATAATAATAATAAATAAAAACACTTCTTTAAAAAATGTTGAAAACTGTCTTTTTTAGTTTCAGTTTTAGTATAAGGGAAAGATATTAGGTCAGGCAAGATAAAATAATAATTAAGGATGTAAATGAAGCAGAATAATCTGCTTGGAGGCCAAATACTCACTCACAGCCATTGACTATGTAAAGTTCTTCTTAGTTTACTAACCAGTTATTTTAATTTTTGTATCTTTTCTGAATTCTCTTATTCCCCTCGCCAGGATGCAAATTAAGTATTTAAACGGTTGCAAAGAGCGTATTTAAACGGGTGAAACTAGAAGATTAAATACAGCGTGGCTTCGCTAGCCTAGCGCACGTTTGCTATTTTGTTCTTCAGCTGTTAATCTTAGTAGCGGCTACTCATTCTGTCTGTTTAATTAGTGTATCGCCGGAGTCGATGATTTTGTAAGTCCGTACCCCCCTTAGACATGATTGGTCTTGTTATACAAGAGTAAGTTCGCCTTATCATACAAGAGGAATTATACATGTTCT
Source organism: Stegodyphus mimosarum (assembly GCA_000611955.2). NCBI lineage: Eukaryota > Metazoa > Arthropoda > Arachnida > Araneae > Eresidae > Stegodyphus > Stegodyphus mimosarum. Next base: position 205,985 of record KK120095.1, on the reverse strand, counting down.
GGTGTCGAACAGCAAGCGAGTCCCAAAAATTCTTAGCCACAAACTCTTTAAAACCTTTCAGTAGAATTCCAGAAAGAAATATATCGCGAATGATTCCACAGGAATGCAAGAACGGGATGAGCATTGTCTTGATGCAGGATTTTTAAGTACACCATTTTGAATTAGAAAAGCTAGCTCTTTTAAACCAGATCCTGGAGCTTTCTTAATGTTTCGCATTAGAGATACCCGTTTCATAGCCAGTGATACTAATTTACAGTTGACAGTTGTTGCATTTCACTGTGAATCCAGCACGGTTGGCCTGTATTTGTTCATCCGGTCAATCTAAAATTCTTTGGTATTACTCTTGAAAGCACTTAAAGTGTAATCGTAAACATTTCGCAGCATATGGTTCTAACTTGAAACAAACTTTGAAATATAGTCACTGTTGTCTTTTATTCTTGGATAAGTATACCTCGAGTTATGTTGCAAGGTATTGCTTTTCTCCTCATCGCGTTCCTTCGGGGTGTAATTGGAAAACACGTCCGGCTATCAGTGGGAAGTTTCGAGTTCTTGTTGCTCAGTTTTCCTGTTTCCTGTTTCAACAAACCTAACGACTTTGCATTGTTTTTCACGCTACTTTGTTTTTGTAAGAAATTTGTATCATTTTGAAATTTACTTGTATCAAAAAGAAAAAACTTATTTCTACTGTTTAAGCACTATATTTTTTTAACATTCTTTTTACTAATATTAACATGAAATTATGATGTTACGGACAAGAAATTACAAATTCTTACTAAAGAAAGAAAATATTTCTTTCTGTAGCAGTTAAAACATAGCATTTCCGTCTAGAAAAGTGCAGGTAAATGTAAACAGAAAATATAAAGAACATTAATGAGTTTGCGGATGTACATTTCCTTTCGTATGAAGTCATATGAAATGTTTGAAAAAGATAGGATGAAAACGTCGTAACTGATTTTTTAAATGCTATAAAAGTTTATTAAACTATATTTTCAGTCAATTTCATTCTCTCAGATTGAATCAGAATTCTAAAATAGTGACAATGTTTAATCATCGTCTAAAGTAAAAAGAAACATCATTTAACGTACAACTACATTTTTTTAATATTAGTCATTTAGCCTTTGTTATTATTTCCATAAGCCATAATTGACCTGAAATATCTATTTCACGCAGGCGACATTATTCCCGTCAAAGAAACATTTCAGAAAATAACCACGGACTTTAAAGCTGAATCAAATGCGTATAAATACCCATGTATAATATTTTGTCCTTTCAGTCTTTGCAAACAGCTCATTAATCACACATTGATAGAAAAAAGATCTAGATCAAGGCTTATGATACTAACAGCTGATGAGCGTGTTATCATAAAACGACTTGAAAGGCTGTTTGAGCATGCAGCGTAATAATCTTTTGCGTGAGAAATAGCTTTTCGTACTGCTTCCCTCTGCATAGTTTAAACTTGAAATTACCGCATCGATATATTTTACTTAGAATTTTTTCCCGTACCATAAAATCGCTTTCATAACGACGAACTAAAATGTAACAGTAAAAGTTAAAACTAACTTTGCTTCTAAAATTTCTTATGACGTACCGCCAGTACTTAATAGCATGCTGCTGAATATTTGGTAAAAGTATTGTTGCGTGCGTACGGGTTCGTTATGGATTGAATGCACAAGTCGTAAAAAAGTTAATAAAATTTATTCTTTTCACACGAAATAAAACAAACTGAAATATTTCCTCAGAGATATTCGTACAATATCACAATATCTCAAACCTTAAACAGAACTCAATTCAAAACAGATAAACTAATTCTATCTCACAGCGAATTCGTTACAATCAATAACAGCACTAAGTAAGCAAACATTTCGCTTAAAACAGCTACAACTACAACTGAGATGAGGTATTTTAATTCGGCTTTTATAAGCTTTTTAATTATTCACTAGAATATTCTGGTAAAACCTCGATTTTTGTGGATGGCAACAGCAATTACGAGATATTTATTTATTAAATATTAAATGCACGTGCTCTTTTATTTTTACTTTTCCGGCGTAGCTTTTTCTTCAAAAATCTTCTGCGTTTAATTACAATTTACAATTACAAGCAATTTTAATTACAATTCTAAATAAATAGCTAAATAAATACGAAATCCGTAACAGTATATTTGGAAGTGTTAGCGCATACAAATATGTCAGGAGACTGTCCTAGTTCTTCTAATCCAGCGTTTCTGAGTCTGTGGTATGCTTACTCCAGGGGTAAGTGAAATGGCCTCAGGGGGTTAGTAGGAAAAAAAATGCGTTGTTTGTCATCAGATTGTCTGAAGGTAAGAGAAAAGATAAAAAAGCTGTTGTAACAGCTTGCATTTCCAATCCAAACATTTCCATATGAAAAAATCAAAATAATTAAATTGAATCTGAAATAATTTTAATTTAGAAAGATATGAATGTTTTAAATTCAGTTTAAGTCTAGGACCAGGACCCCATAAAAATAGGTATATTTCAAGAATCCTTACACAAAGCGGCAGGCAAATATTTTTCCAAACGTGGAACAGATGGCCACTGCATTGTGTTCCGTTCCAGTGAAAAGTATTTCCAGTGTGCATCTTTCTCAACCCTTGAGAATGTTGAATGAACTGAAAATGGGTTCTTCACTTAAGGTAGAATTTGAAAAGAAATCCCTAATCTCCTGCACTGACTTGAAAGAAGAATATACTGAACTATTTAACAAGGCAATCACTATTCTGTTATCATCCATAAGCAATGCTTTAGTGGAAAGAGCTTTCTCATCCTACATTTGCTTGAAAAATAAGTACAGAACAGATTTTCCAGTGTAAGTTAGGACTTGAGACTGCATTTTTCACCTTCCGATCTGGAATTAAATTTATCAAAAGCTGCTAAACAGCCTCAATATTCCCATTAAATGTGCTTACATTTTTTAAAGTTTAATTAAATGTGTATAATTATCAATGCATATCATTTTTGAATAACTGGTAAAAATAAAATGTACTATAGTTATTATTATTATTATTATTACTTTAGCTGTAGATGTTAGTAATTATATATATTGGATGGTGGGTTGGAGTACGTGGAGCAGTGATGGTAAGTCCAGGGGTACGCGAGTCGAAGAAGGTTCAGAAACGCAGTCATATAGAGAAAACGAAATGATGTAGAAACATTGATACCGCAGATGCAGAGATATTGCATTTCTTAGATCCTTAATGAACAGCACTTTGGCAGGAGGCAGATTAAATATTCATTTTTATTTCGGTAAACACTTTGCGACAACACACACACACGCACACACGCACACACGCACACACGCACACACACACACACACAGACAGACAGACACATAGACAGACAGACAGACAGACAGACAAACAGACAGACAGAAAGGGAATAGTTGTAATTGGTTGGCAGACAAACGTGGCTAAACTGAACATAATTTTATTATTGGATAAAACAGTTCTGATGATGATTCTCCACCACCGCGATTTGGCGATTGGGTTCCCAAAACCCCAGTCGCCCTTTAAAAGGGGGAGTATATAAAATATTTCTCCTGCGTTCTTCGTATGCCTTCGTGGTGTAGTGGTCTGCATGCTCGACGCGTAACCGAGAGGTCCGTGGCTCGATCCCCGGCGAAGGCGTTGGTCATTTTTCATGTCTCCTGCTTCGTAATAACCTAATGTCTCTACAGAGTAACGAATAATTTTTCCAGTAATCCTGTTTATTCATGAATCATAGTTTAATAATTTTAATCAGAAAGTTAATTCCCACTCCGGATGAGAAGCCCTCCAAAATAATAACTGTATCAATGTTTTAGGTTTTCTTATTCTTTTTTAAAAAGCCGGGGGAGGCTCTTCTTATTATGAACACGCATTTTATTCATGACAGTAGCTTAACATTTTCACTATATAGGGTGAGAGTAAAAACAATTTCCGAATTTGAAAGGAATACTGAAAAGTGTATAATGCCTAGTTTCTTGCCATTGTTACACGAACTCATGCAGTTTTAGTGATATTGATTGGAATCATACATTAGATGTGCGCACCAACTGTTACGCGGCAAACACTGATGCGGTGATTCAGATTCAACGTTGTGAAACGTATCTGGTGTGATGAATTTGAGAGCAGCACTGAAGCATTCTCGGGAACCATTCAGTGGTACGGTTGGTCCCTCATAATTCCTCGGAATCAAAATCAAAAATTCACAGATTTCTTTACCATTTTCTCATTCAGTTAGCTATTTTCTATAAAGTTCCTTATTATTACATAAAGTAATTTTTTTCTCCAGTATTCATCGCATTCATGTATTTCTCATCTCACTTCTTAAAATAATTAGAAAAATTAAACTTGATTTTTGTATGCTTGATACAAAAAAAAAAAAATTAGTCGGTAAAATGTTTAGTAGAAAAATATCACTAAAATATTCAGAAAAAGTGCCGTACTTTGAGGTGCAAAGCAGAGATCAGTTTACATTTTAAGAGCTGGGTAACATATGTACTAATGCTGCCGTCACAAATATATAAAAAGTTGGGAAAGGAGAAGAGTTTAACTTTTCATCGAGTTTAAGCTTCACTTATCAGGACTGAGTATTCTTTGTGTGTTCTTTGAGAACATTGTGAAATATTTACCAGGGTGTTTCTTCTCAGGTCCTGAACTGGAACAGTGAGCTGATGAAATGTAAGCTTTGTTCTGATGTACTGCTGGGCTGGATAGTAACTGCACGTGAAGGCATTTGAAACCCTCTTTTATTAAATCACTATTAATTACACACTTCCCAACTCGGGAGAGATACAGAAAGTAAAAGACCGCACTTGGGTCGAACTTAACAATCAAATAAATTTAACTAAATTAAAATAGAACTTAAATCAAATTTTGCTCACAGAGCGATTCGCGGAGATTGGCCTCTACCTAAAAGGGTGCGTAGCAAGATATACTAATACTAACGCACTTCAAATTGTTTTACAATGCAATCACGTAGTAAGCACTATGGCTTATAAATTTAAACTGCTAGCTGGTTAGGTTAGGTTAGGTTATTCAATTATGGCAAAGAACACGAGGGCTATCTGCCTAAAGGGAGGGATGCCTTCGTGGAGGACTTTCTAAGGGAAACTGGCTCGTATACACGTTACACATGGGGAAAACCACGAAAACGCCCATGCAGCCAGCCCGTTCGCGGGATTCGAACCTCGGACCGAACTACCAGTGTTCAGCGTCTTTACCGCTCGGCCGACTGCTAGCTGGTCAGGCGAACGTTGAGCAGAGTGACCGTGGTATGAGACTAAGCTCTCTCACACTGAGAGGTTTCTACTTCTGACTTAAATACTACTTCGCTGTACTTCAAATTAGCATAAGCTGAAAACGCGCGCTTCTTCTGACGGGAAGTTGAAACAGAGAGGAGATAGAAAGTTTTAAATTAAAATAAAACTTGGTTAGTTTAACTAAAACCTTACACACTTACACTTAAAATTCCTACCTTTGAATATGTGGTCGAAACTAGACCTTTACAACCCTTCCATTTTTCAGCATTTGCTATTAATACAAAATAATATTCTACATTACATCAAATAAATTAGAACCAAAAAAATTTTTTTAAATGTATTAAAAGTTACGCATGTTTTCTGTGTTTATTCTTTTTATCCTTTGTGAAGATAATGATTTAATACTCTACAAATGCAATAAATGTATTGCAGAAGTAAAATGGATAAATAAAAACTGATTTTTAAGCGAGATTCGTGTATCGAGAATTTTATACCGAAATTTATTCCTATTTTATAGAAAGCTATTACTCTAATTATTAGAAAGCTAATGAGATAGGGACCCTTTTAAAATTCGTGCAAGCTTCTGCTTTTCGTGTCGCTCGCAGCTTTAGAAGTGACTTACTTCCCCATCAGTTTTTTACATCAACTCCAGTGTCGCGGGGGCAGTGTGACCTAGTGTCGTGATGGGAAGATAGAGATAAGAGGAAATATTAATACATAATACAAATAAAAAGCGAAAAAAAAAAACCAACAAAAAACAAAAAAAAAAAAAAAAAAACACGAACAAAAGACATTG
>KK120095.1:179123-199850 GCA_000611955.2 Stegodyphus mimosarum | reverse complement strand
AAAAAAAAAAAAAAAAAACGCTCGACCAACGGACGTTGAATTACCACGCTCCGGTCGATGAAATGCTCCGCTTTTCCATGGTTACGAGGGTTAGAAAATGAAGGGAACCGTTCCTCCTTGGCTTTCTTCACGAAACAGTCGAGCCACCTGTCGCGTCATTAATATTGACGGACTGTGCAGTCTTTGAAGCAGCTAACTCAGCGAGATTCAAGGGGCAAAAACAAGGAGGGAGAGAATGTCAAGAACTCTAGAATTTGTGACTCGTTACGGGGCGAGAGGAGATGCTCTTGAAATGTGTCTTTCTCTGATTAGAACCAGATTTGGGAGACTTGCTGTCTAAGTAAAGAAAACATTGAAAGGGATCTCGAGTTATCTATTCTCCCTTCGAAAGCACTTGCAGGTTCACTTCTTATTTTGTTTTATTTCAACAATAAACGTTTAATTGGATTTTTTGCCCATAATAGACGAGTATGTTATTGAAGTGTGAGATTTCTGAGGGACAAAAAAAGCATTTCCTCTTAAATAAGATAATAAATGAGAAGTACTTTGATTTCTGAAACAAAGATTTTCATTTAAAATGTAAACAGATTAAGTTAAATCTTTCAGAAATAACATGACACAGATTCCTCAAATTAGCTATAAAAATTTAATTGCTTTGTAAAGGTTTTATGAATCGTTCCAGGTATTTAATTTTCGCCATATATTTAACAATTATGTTGAATCAATGAAAGCGGATACTCTATTGGCTCCCTGAAATTATAATCTACATTGTAAAGAATTAACGGCATTTCTTCCATGTCCTTCTGGGGAAGCAGTTAGCATGTCTAGCTACTACTTAAGTATCTTGGCTAGCGGCTGTTCGGGTATTCTTCTAGGAACTGCTGAATGGAGCTCGCAACACACGACAATGTCTGGAGGACATTAAAGAACAGCCATCTAGCTACCATTGTAAGATCTGAGATTCGATTCCCGGGAAGAGTATGGTTGATTTTCGAAGATTCGTTCTTCAAAAAGCTTGATAACACTACAGTGACACCCAGAGCTAGTGCAACCTGTGCGACTACTTCAAGTAGCAAAATTTAAAATTTTTACAATTACAAAGCATTAAAATTAAGAGATGGCAAAATTTTTAGAATTTAAAGGAGCACTGAACAACAGAATTTAAAAAAGGTAAAATGTTTAGAAAACGTTTGCAGAGGGCGGCAAAATATCTAGCGCCGACCCTGGCGCCGCCAAAACTAACATATGGCGGACAGTAATTCGTAACCAGCTTGAGTTGGCCGACTGAGTACTGGATCCCCATTGACTAAATAACATTATATCAGGTGGTAACATAACCCTAAGTATTAGCATCGCCCTTGGGCAATATATAAAGTGCATGGTTGCAAGTGAATTACATATCATGTTTTCACTTGATATGAATGACATACCATGTTTATGTATAATGAAGTTTGTGTAATAATAATAGTATACAGGCAGTAAGTAATAATAATAGTATATAGGCAGTAAGTTAACATATATTGTTATGCACGTATAACGTATTTTTATGCTTTACGCATAGAAGTTCTATTACGTATACTGTATGTTAAGACATCAAGTAACAAATACTGTTGAGTACATTGTTTTGTATTTTTACTTTCCAGTTATGTATTTTCACATCTTATCTATAATAAATCATCGTGCAGGGTGACAGCATAACCCTAGGTATTAGTATCGCCCTTATGTAACATATTTGAGGAATGTGTAATGCCTATATCCCCAGTGTTGCCTTGTACTATATCGTTTTCTATGTATATAAAGGGAAGAGTCTGTCTGTCTCTGTATGCGTGTGTCTTTCGTTCGTACTAGTAGACCTAATAGCTAATAGACCCAGCGCTACGAAATTTGGTACATAGGTTCATCTAGACAAGAGCCAGTGCACCTCCAAGCGATTTTTTTTAAAATTCGAATGAGATTTAAAAAAACATTTTTTTTGATGAAATCGCATCAAATCTATAATTTTCTCCATTATATTGTAGAGACATTAGGTATATTTTTGGAACAAGAGAGATGAAAAATATGCAATGCCTTCGCCGGGGATCGAACCACGGACCTCTGAAATACCGGCTCAGTGTGCTGACCATTACACCACGAAGGCACGCTGAGAATGTGGGAGATATACCTTATAATATTAGCAACAATGGCTACGTGCTATTGTTGCTGATATATCACTGTTGACATTGTTGCTGATATCAGCACTGTTGCCACTCTGAAAAATGAGGGCGATAATTCTGTGTAATTTTTAAATTTAATGTTTCTCTTGGATACTGGACATTTGTCGAGAGAAGGCAACGGAAAGTTGGTTAATTTATTTATTAGGATAACAAATATATGCATTAAGGTATATTGCTTATTTCATTGTAATTTTTTTATATGTAATACATTTTCATTGAAATTTGTGTTTTATATATGTAAAGTTGTTTTGTAGAGTAAAATTCTGTGCAGTTTTTAAATTTAATGTTTGATGTTTCCTTCAGGTATTTTTCTGGTACATTTAAAAGCCAGACGAAAGCTGGTCGCGTAGCGGCTAGTATCATTACAAAATAAACTCCAGATGCGGTCCTTAGGGGACCCAGGGAGGGTTCAACTCAAGACAGCTGCGGGATAGGGACGTTATCCTAGTATATGAAAGCCGTGTCCGGACTCTGCTCTCAGCTGCTCACCTAAGTTCCCCTTTAGATGAGTGCTTATGGGAGGGGGCTTCACATATGTAAGAAGTTGAAGGTATTTTTCCTATCCATCCCTGTGATATAATGATCAGTAGCACTGAAAGATCTCGGCTTCAATTCTTAACCATAGACGATTGTTTAAAGCAAAAAGCTTTTAGTTTTTGACCTGACTGGATGCTAAACGTGTCTTTCTTTCTAAAATTTATTATTCCTACCTTTCGATATAAAATGAAAAGCGGCTGACCTTTCGTCTTATTTGAGAAAGCTGTACGATTACGGATGTTCTTGAAAAAGAGAAGTATCAAAAAGTTCAGTTCTTGAAAAAGGGAAGTTAATACTATTAACAGTAACCTGAAGTATTGTATTAAATAATAAAAGTAAGTAAAACTTTTTTGAAGATTTATGTTATTAGGTTTATTATTACTTGGCTTAGTTTCACTTCAGCAGTACTGAACAACTTGAAATATTGTAATAGACTGTAACATCTAGTATTCTTAGCCAGCATAAACTAACTAGACGTCAATAGACTGTGTAAAGAATTATTCCTTATTCTTAAGTACGACAAAGTCCAGAGAAAGGGTGTAAAGGCAGCTTTATTAACTCAATATATTCACAGATGGTACCAACTCGTACTTACAAAAGCCAACACTTGTGGCAACAGGAACAGGTAACCTAAAATAGAATAGAATTAAGTTTGCCTAACGGCTTTTTACAGGTCACTTAACGCGTAGGCAGGCTCCGACTCGTAAAAGCCAGCGTAAGCAAGCCTAATGGCTAGAAGCGCTCAACGCTACATAAATCTAATCGCTAGCAAATCAAAGATAACAACGTGTCTTTTAGGCAGGCAGAATACGCTAGCTCTCTCTCTCTAATTTCTCCTTACAAAACCTTCCTTTAAATACTAACTTTTTCTACCTCTTTCGAATACTCACGTCCTAACTCATTTACATTCTGGCAAGAAAGAGTAGTTTGAAAGCAAGAGTAACAGGAAAATTGCCTCAGATTAACTGTTCAATAACTTGAATAAATCCCCACAAAATTACCAAAGCGTGACGATAGACGCAAAGCGAGCAAGTGAGGTTTAAAAATCGCTTCAATTTGCAAAATGGTTCAGGGTAGTATTGCCCCAAATTTTCAAGTTGATAAAAGTGTGATACCTGCAAAAAATATATGGGTATATAACGAAGTTTTAGACACCAGTAGTATAACTTTGTTTATCGGAAAAACTGGCAGGGTTTCAGGGTTTATTTGTACGGTTGTCTGAAATTTGTACGCGACTTCTAATTTTGCTTGGAATACAGAAATGATTTTCAGCAGATAGAATTGCGAAATATTGTGAACTTAGTTTACAGCGGATTTACTTCATCTATAAAATATGTATTTTATATAGCCCTTCAAATCCTTTTACAATATATGCAAATAACTCAATATACTAGATTCTTATATTATAATCGAATTTAAACTGTAAAACTGTAGAGTTTATAAAAATTTAATATTAAAAATGACACTGCAAAGATGTACCTTCTCTCCAAACATATTAGAGTGCACTCGGGAAGAAAATTTATTGAAGATATTTAAAGATCGCAAGCCATTTGAAAATGCTAATGTACAGCTAGAAGAAGTCTCGTCCTGCTGATTAACTTGATGAATCCTTCTCTTGAGGAACGGCAATCTTTGTTTTCTCTTGATGCTTTATCGGACAAAAGCAGAAAATACAAATTCCAATTAGTTTTTATTCGAACTGCAAGTTGTAAAAGAATTTTTTTTTGATGATTTACTGCATTGAGGTACAATCGAATAAAATTAATTACTTGATTAAATGAAACCAATATCACTGAAATTCCATAAGCTATGAGAAAAATGCACGGATTAGGAATGGTTTTAGATATTCATCTGGGGAGTAAGGAATAAAACGTAGACAACTTTACTTCTGATATTTTACTCTACTATTAACGTGCATTATACATTTAACATTTTAATGTTCGGTACTCTAGTAGTACTTTATTGATATCTATAATAATTTTATTAATGTTGTAATCTTAACAATGACTCATCTTAGGCGAAAATAATCAGTATAAAATTCTGAATACCATCAAAGTTTAACCCATTAACCGCCAAAACTGCAAGGAATTAGTTTTTTTCTTACACAAATAATAATAAGCATTAAATGAAATATTTATAATATAATTTACACTGCACATAAAAAAAAATGCTCTTACCTGTGGAAAAATTAAGTGTTGCATTCGCGCAACGTCAGCGGAATAAGAATACGAATATTTAGTGAGCATGATTGTACTCATGCGAAGTTTCCTTTGACTGGAGCACTGAATTATGTTTTAGCTGTAAAACGTTTTATAAATTTACAAATCATTTGACTTGTAATTAATTTAATACTACAATTTACAATATATTTCTTTTACAGGTACACATTATTTCTAGTTGAAAGATTCAAGCATGAAAATTTTTGCTACAATCATGATGTAAAGCTACATTACGCACTTTGCATCTGTGAAAACGTCTGGCTATGGCATTCTTTACAACGACGTCATCTATTATTCTCGGACTTAACGATAAAATGTTCACCACCTCCATGCAATAGCTTTTGAATATTGTATTTACTAGGTCGATTTCTGGCTTTTTCTTTCGAGTTTTTAAAAGGAATAATGCAATCTCGTGTTTGAAACCTAAAAGAGATTTCCAGTAATAGAAAATCATGGTATTTTCTATGCATTTGTTAAACATACATCAAAGAAATAATCAAATATTGGTCAACATCACTTTTTGCCACGAGCTCTTATCATGCAGTCTTGCCACGAATTCTTATTATGTAGTTATGCGACAATATACTAAATTGTCGCATAAATTGACTCCACCGATTTTGACACTGTATTGTTAAATAAAATGAGGTTGAGGTGCAAAGACATTAGATATTTTTTGAAGAATGAGCAATGCCCTCACCAGGACTCGAACCTCTCGATACGCAGCGAGTGTACTGACCATTACACCACGAAGGCATGCAAAGAAGAGGGGAGAAATACCTTATATACTCCCCCTTTTAAAGAACAACTGGGGGGTTAGGAGACACATTCGCCAAATCCTGGGGATAAAGAATCATCATCCACCACCTTTTTTTTAATTCGAGTGCCACTGTGAGACATTAGGTATTTTTTTAAAGCAGGAGATATGAAAAATGAGCAGTGCCGTAGACGGGACACGTACCTCGGACCTCTCGCTACGCGCCGAGTGTGATGACCATTGCACCACGAAGGCATGCTAAGAAGGCGGGAGAAATACCTTATAGAGATACGAAAACCTTTCTCCTTTGAGTTCTTGAATAACGGGTATAACGTATTGTATTCTTGGTTATCATAAAATGCACTCAACGTTGAAGGCTGTTTGGCAAATTAGCAAACACTTTTGGCTTAACTCAAAAGGTAGTGCATAACATAAAAGTAATGAAGTTAAGTATAGCCTAACGGCTTCACAGGTTAACTATTGCGCAAGCTGGCTCTGACTCGAAAGCCGAAATAAGCAAGCCTAATGGCAAAAATAGCTCAACGCCGCAGAATTCTAGTAGCCAGAGAATCAAAAGTTAGCAACATGGCCTTCATACGGGCAGATTTTTACCTTCAAAAACATTCCCTTAAATACTAACTTGTTTCTACCTCATTTGAATACACGAATGCTAGTTAGTTTGCGTTCTGCCAAGGAAGTGTGAGTCGAAAGCAAGAGCGATAGGAATGCTGCTTAAACATAAAGTAACTGTTAAGTAAATTAAATAAATCCCCACATCTTTCTCTGCCAGGATTTAAGTATACTCAAAAGAGGTTCTTAACGACCTCGTTAAGAACTTAAATGCTAACTATCCGAGAACTGACAGCCAACTTCTTACAATTACGCGAAATATTAAGTGTATTTTTTGCTTTTACTTTTATATTACAAACAGCTAGATCATCTTCAAAAGGTAGCCCTTCAGTAGCATACGTCCTTCCAAACATCTAGAAAGAAAAACCTTCAGCAGAAAAATTCCAAAACATGATATATAACTTTACTTTAAATTATCTGTCCCTCAGACGAGATAGTAGTTAGCGGAGCCGACTACAATACCAAAGGGCCGTGGTTCAAATTCCGGAGAAGGCAGGGGTGCAGTTGTCAGTCCCCTCATAGGAGGCAAAGGTGGACCACCTATTAGGTGACTCCATAATAAAGTGACCAGCACTTCCGGCCTTAGTAGTGGTCAACGTCTGTGGACGGTTTGGACCGGTATTGGGGGAGAAAACTTTAAATTATTATTATTAAATTATTTAAACATTCATTTAAATTTATCTGCACTTTCATTCAGCTCATTGCTTCCATGAACATAATCTCTTCTGCCATTGCTCTTCAGAAGAAACACAGTGTACATATCGAGACAGTGTTTATTATAAAAGAGGCAAAAAGCTACCACTTAACCCACATGTTAGCCAGAGCATCTACATGTTAGCAATTCTGACTCATCTATCAATTACTATTTATTAGACATAAAGACACCTTATTTTCAAAACTGCACCTAATGTACTAAAAAGAGCATGTTTTAAGCTTTGACTCATGCAAACACAATGTAAACAAGCTATTTTTTTAATTTAAATTTTACATAATTCTGCTAGGCTGCATATAAATGTCTCATTCATACAATACAAATTTAAATTTTATAACCATACAAATCTTAACTTACTTAACACATATATATCCAAGAATACTTTTAACATTTACAACACAAAACATAAGACATACTACACTGAATAAAATATTTACAATATATTAAGTTAAAAAATTCAGTTTGCACTTTACATCAAAATAGACGAGATACTTAGACGCTCTTAGCATTTTCATTCACATTTCCTCATATCAAACTCTCAGACTAAAATCGAATTCCTGTTCCTCAATTAATTTTAAAATGAACGTAAATGATTACAATTTAACTTCCGAAAAATAACCTCACTTCAAGCAAAATTGAAAAGAGTCTAGCAAATAGCCTAGCAGTTCTAGATGTAAAATAAAATTCAACCTTAACAAGGAGAAATTAAAATTCCACTTATATTTTTGTTCTTTTGAATTGTTCCATCCTTTTTGTCACGAAGCTGTTCCATGTTGGATAGGAGTCGACTTGGCGAATCCAGAGGATGCGGCTGGATTTGATCCTCCGCCGTAGCCTTTCGCTTCTTCGGCCCTTCACGTAATCTTGGCATCTTCCCATTGTATTTAAAACTTTGCTCCTATTAGCTGATGGCTTACTTGGCCTAAGAAGAGTTGCTGGATGAACGTAGAGGTGGGAGGTTGTATGAATTTTGCTTCTTCATTTTGCTTCACTGTGAGCGGAATTTTCGGACTTGAAAGAGTTTTTGTTTTATCTGCAGCAACAGAAAAGCACTAGGATTTCAGTCTTGTAAGTTTCATCATTATTTACTAATTAGTTTCTAAGTGTTACTGTTCTGGTTTATGTTCCTAAGCGTGCGCGACCCTCCTTCCTACTAACAAGTGCCTGGCCCCAGCCACCACCCCAAGCTCTTATTGGACACGACTTGTGATGTCATATTGTGACGAAATGAATTCCGCGCGGCATTTTTGCGCGCCAAAAGCTTGAGCCTCAGCTCCACAAATTCACATTTATACATAACCAAGACCAAAGCAGTATAAGTTCACCTAACGTAAACAAAACAGATAATGAAATCTCTTCAACCTGACGTCATAAATGGCAACCAATAAGAACAGAGGTGGTGGCTGGGGCCAGGCGCTTGTTTCCTTCCGTGAACGGTGTCATGTTGATGGGCGCCTGGGCTTGGCCCTATCCCAGTATAACTTAGGTAGTTTTACGAATGTTAGCATAGCATGAGTATGATTGATAAGTCAATTGTAGATGATAAGCAGAATTGTAGAGTATTTTTGTAAATTTTGAAAAGTCCATTTCGAAAATTGTAGAAGTTTCTATTATATGGAGAGATGAAATTATTATTTCCTTTCAAGAGCTGTAATTTGAGTCAGGAGCAGGAGAGAAGCGAGCAGAAGAGTCTGGTTGGCTGTGGAGGAGAAGCTGATTGGAGGAAAGTACGATTAGTGTGTGCTAGGGGGGAAGGGCGACAAACTCTTTTCAGAACCATACGATTTAGAAGGACGGCCGAATGGGTGGGGGGGGTAACTTTAGACCTGCTGTTACCAAGGACCAATAGGAACGAGGTTAGAAATTTGTGGACTTAGAAAATTTTTAAGTAGTCTATGGACTTAGAATATTTAACGAAGATCTATGGACTTAGAACAATTTCATCAGAAAATTGTGGACTTAGAGAATTAATTTGAATTAGCTTCTGGACTTATAATAATTTTTAGATACTTAAATTATGGACTTGAGATATTTTTCAGTTATTTAAATTATTGGTCTTAGAAATATTTGATTGTATTAGGCTCAGAACTTGAATAAAATTAAGAGTTATTTTGTACTTCAGAAATGCATAAATAAATTTATATATATGTGTTTTTTTTATATATATATATATTATAGTTATATTACAAGGAGATTAGTAGTAATTTCTTAATAAGGTCTTAGGCCTTCGTCTGTTTATTCTATCATTCACATTGTAATTCAGGGCTGGAATAGTGGAATTTTGGACTTTAGAGAGGTTTGCGTAGAATTTTTTAGCCAATTTAATGATGAAGTTAATTAGGTGTGGTACTCTCGTTTCAAAGTGTATTGCTTCATTTCTTATATACCATGTGCTATTGGTGATCTGTCTGAGTGTGACATTCTGCAGTTGTTGTAGTCTTTTCAATGTTCTATTGCAAGCATAGCCCCAAACTGGGCATGCATAGGTTACAATGGGACGAAGCATGGCCTTATAAATGAGTATTTTTTGATCTAATGCTAAAACGCTGTTTCGAGCAATTAAGGGGTGGAGTGTTCTTTTACTGACTCGAAACTTGTGAATTACGTGTTTTATGTGGGGGCTCCATGTAAGTCTTTGGTCTAATATGACTCCGAGGTATTTAACTTCCTTAGCCCAAGGGATTGTAGTCTGATAAAATTTTAGGTTTTCTGGAATATTCTTTTTTGAAGTGAACATGACAGCAACAGTTTTATCAACATTTATTTTTATTTTCCATTTCAGGAGCCAGGATTCAAGTGAATGGATGTGTGTTTGTAAGTGTTGTAGGCGCTTGTTTCCTACTACCGATAGATTAAAGTCACTTCAACTTTCTCCCCTCCTCTCCGTCTCGGACAAAGACAGTGTTGCGGACAGAAGTTGGATGATGGTACCCATGATCATTCAGGCAATGGATCTGAAATTTACAGTTCCGCTTTGATTACGAGTGCTAACATTTTTCAGAAAACTATAATTTCAAACCCTTTCAACTGTTCTATATGCAAAAAGTATTTTTCAAATGCCAGCAATTTATAGCATCATTTGAAGAGCATACATTCCAATAAAGAGCACATTTCTACTTTTGAAATATCTAATTCCAGTACAGATAATACATTTTATCAAGTTGTCAATGGCAATTCGATTTCAGATACTTTTGCTTCAAAATCCAGTATAATTCCAAAAAACTTTTAACTGCCCTGATTGCAAAAATTGTTTCTGAAATAAAAGGAATCGAAAACGTCACTGCATAAAATTGCATATGCCACAAGAAACAACATTGCTTAAAGGCAATAAAAGTAAAGTTTTCGAATTTAAATGCAGTTTATGTAGTCGTCAGTTCAACAATAATAAAAATTTACTATTTTCACAAGCGGAGAGTGCATTCACTGCCCTTTAGTGTTCATAAAAATGTATATAAAAATACCCATTATGTAATGAATGTTTAATAAAGAAAAACTTTCCATTACATTTGCAAATAGAACATGAAATAGCCATTGAAAAAAAAGAGAGAGAATTCTCTGTGTTTAATGATTTCATGCTGTGGAAGGAGAATTTTGAAATGGAAACATAATCTAAGTTTGTTAAATTTACAAAGGAACATGACCAATTACATGTAAAAGATATTTATTTTGTATGGCATCATTCAGGGCATTATATATCTAAAGCGCAAGGTATGCGATACTTAAAACTACAAGGGAGTAACAAAATTAATGCTTATTGCCCAATCTTGTAAAAGTAAGCCAGTTCAATAATGGAAAATGTACTGCTTATATCGAAAAACCCATGTAGGTCATAAAAAGGGTACTTGGTATCTGTCTTTTACAAAATTAGAATGACAATTATTAGCAACTGAAATTGCTGGAAAAGTCCCTTTTGATGGAATTTCAAATAAAATTCAAGATTGTGTGTCTGATACTGGGCTTGAGAGATTGCATCTTTTGACAAAGAAAGATTTATGGAATATTGAAAATTCAGTACTCTTCTGTTATCAGGACATACCAGCATACATGAACACATCCATCCATGCATTACATACATACATTTCTGAATCTGGTCTCGATAACAGAAGGGTATCGGAAATTCTTATAATCTACAATCAAATGCTGTAAGGCACAAAATTGATTGTATGAGTGTAGAAGTCTGGGTTAATGAAATGACTAGTGAAGACAACAACTGTATTTTATTTTACAAGCCTCAAAATAGAATTTTAGAAAATTATCCCGAATTTAAAAATTATTTCACATTAATTAAAATGAATGGCTCCCAGAGGCACTTAGTACAGAAATTTGTATTAGATTATACATGCACAAACATACACGAAGGTTTATCAGTTATGGATCTGAACTAGTCACACTGCTTGTACTTGATGCTTTGCATCAGGGTTTTCCCTGTGCATTTTTTATTACGAACAGAACTGCCCAGAAAATTTTGTCTGTTTTCTTTGCATATCTGAAAGATAAAGTAGGTCAGTTAACACCCAAAGTATTTATGAATATGAATGCAAGCTAGTTTTGGCTCACCAGCCGCTCAGCGGTAGAGTCGCTGAACACTGGTGGTTTGGTCCGATGTTCGAATCTTGAGAACGGGCTAGCTGCATGGGTGCTTTCGTGGTCCCCATGTGTAACATGTATACGAATCAGTTTCCCTTAGAAAGTCCTCCACGAAGGCATTGCTTCCCTTAGGCAGATAGCCCTCGAGTGCTTTGCCATAATAAAATAAACCAACAAGTCTTCCATGAAGGTATTTCTCCTCCCACATGATCTTTCCCATATTCCAGTTCCAACAATCAAATCAGAACAAATTTATTTAACTACTTAATTTGAAAGTTCTATAGCAGAGTGTGAAATATACAACATTGCATTAATGCACAACTACATTTTTTACACAATTCTGGAGGAGGGAGCAAGTATTCTTTCTCCCCTTTCCTGTAGACTCCTATAATCCAACATTTTCAAACGTAAAACATGATAACCCTAATTAACATCTCACCATCATTGGTATGCATTAGTGCAAACAGATCACTAGAATTTACATATCTTCTATGTCTATTTGCTTCTTCATTAAATCAAAATTTGCTGTCTGTAATAGTTAACGTGAAAGACTTGATATATAGCAAAGTACGCTTGATTGTTTAGAGCTCATATATTTCCCTGTTCTCTGGAAGTAATTTACAGCCTTGCCGGGAATTCCATTAAAAATGATACTCGTACTTTTCTGTAGTTACTGCATAAAAAGTAAAAGCTGTGGGTTGGCCGTCTCTAGTGTAGGATAATAAGAGTAAAAATTGCCTTTCTCCCGACACATTGTAATGCAGTGAATACAACTCATGATATTTGAAGCTCACTTGAGCTTCAAATATCATGAGTTATACTTTGTGCAGCAATACTCAGTGCTATCCCTGTTTCATTCTTACTTTTCAGCAATAATACTGCAGAAAATAGCTTGAGAATTATACACCAGAAATATGAAGTACTTGTCAGCTACACTACCACCACAGATTTACAACAGTGAACAGAGCCGTCTCTAGACCATTGGCTGGCTGCATAATTTTCTAAGATTGCCGTCTTCAAATTAAAAAAAAATGTTCAATGAATAAAATTTTTTTCATACTCATTGAGTATTTAACATGTGACAAACTGTATAAAAAGTACTTATATATGACAATTACAATGAATTTAATGAATTTAAAATGTTTAGTCGTGATATCACGAGAGTCCAGTCACCGCATACTTTTACACGCTGCACACCTGCTAGGAATGGCCCTGACAGTGGAAGATAACCATGTTTAAATCATGATAAAATTACTCTGGCAACAACACAATTAATTGGCTATTAAACTGTTGTTGAAGGTTACTTGTCAAATCACTACAGTTAATAAATATCCCTATTAACTTTAAGAAACACACATTTAGTTATTATGAATATCTTACATTTCCATTAAGTTATAAGGTTATTCTTGGTCTAAGACTGGGATTTTAGTCTTATAACCCTAATAGACACGTAGTGAGTTATCGCTATGCTTGAGATAGTATGACAAAGCCTTACGAAAGATTTTAAAGCAACCTTTTCATTTAAACTGAATTTTTAACAAAACAGGACATGGCTCGAGTTATAGATAACCACAGCTAGTGGTGATGCGAATAAATACGAGCAATCAAAGAAATTAAAAATGTTGATCAATAGTCTAAGACTATACAGTTAATTATTAAGCTATAAGCTAGCCACTAATTTACTGACAAATCAGATTAAAGTATTGGTGGCATAAGAACGCAAAGCTGATACTTACATTTTACTAGAGCTGGAAGAATCTAACCATCCAACACACATGCCAGAAACACTCTCTTAAAATCCAAAATCTTCAGTTTATATTATGGAGGCAGAAATGAGATGAGAGGTCCTAACTGGTTTTCTCCGTGTACTGCCTTGAAGCAGTGGCGCATCCCTCATGGAGACCAATACATTTGGTGACTATCCATTAAGGTCAATAGGTTTTGACATGATCGGAGGTAAACATTTTGTAATACATCGTAAACATACGTATAAATGTCTGTATACGTATAAACGTATACGTATAAACATATACGTATAAATATACGTATAAACGTATACGTATAAACATATACGTATAAATATACGTATAAATGTATTTCGTTTGTCAGAGTCGTAAGTATGTAGAAAGAAAACATTTTTAAACAATGTTTCATTCTGAACGGAATTAAATGCTATGCTTTTCCCAGAACAGTTTAATTTGAATGAAATATTTTCACAAGTTTTTGTTAATTACATTAGAAAGAAATTTTAAGGTAATTTAATTTTACTTGGTTAATGATCACAAAAATTAAGATCAAAGTTTATTATATTATTAATATCAAAATTATGCAGTATTTCTTCTCTATTTACAGAGCTTCTTCCTGAAATACAAACCGATTTTTTACCTTCTCAGGCATCCTTTTAAATAAAAAATCAGAGTCACTTTATAATTAATGCACTGTTTGGTTCCTTTCAAATTAGAGCAGCTTTTATTTCAATAGTGAAATACGTTAAATATTGCTGTTGTTTTCCATGTACTGAACGTTCTATGAGTATTTTTGAAAGGGATTAAAAAAGTTTTTTTTAAATATTATTTAAAACTTGTAACTAATTTATTAATAAATGTAAGGAAATAATTCTTTTAATACTTATTATATTTTTTATATCCTTAATTTCAACAAACATATGCTAAAATTTCTTCTTTACTAATTCCTTAAGTACACATCTCATAGACTGTGCTTTACAACACTTTTTAATAGATTGCTTTCCAGTACGAACAGTTCTTGCTTAAATAGTTTTATAAATATATCCATCAAGAGAATTTCATATATATTTAGATAATATTTATAATCATTATCAATTTACATATATTTAACAACTAGATTTCTTCACAATAACATTCATAACACTTTATGAATAAATAAATCCTTCATTTCCAAATACATTTATAAATAATTTAATAAATATTTATGCATTTTGTTAAAAGCAAATACATGCTTTTTACAAGGATATGCATAAATACTCATATATTTAATATTTTCATTTTCGGAATGTGCAAATTTTTAATTTCTATGTATTGACTGTATTTTTCGAGTAAAGTAATTAACAGTAACTTAGCACATATCAGAATTTTTTACATAAGAAATATTTATAAATTGAATGAAAATTAGATGCATTGTTTTTAATACTCACTCGAAGGTCAGTTTTGCGTCGAAATTCCTCCACGAAAGCATCTCTTCCTTTAGGCATGCCTCATCTTATTTAAAAAGCTTAAATTAAACCTATGTGCCTAATTACGAGTATTTTAATATTCATAATTTTATATTTACACTTAGCCATCAAGTTTCAAACTTTTGATTCAAAACATGTGTAGGGATACATTCATTATCAAATTCAGATTTTCAAGTAAACATATTTTCATGGAGCATTCAATACCTCCCTTAGCGATTATATACAGTTTAATAGTTCTCTGATAATATAATAAATAACAACTTTCCATTTCACATTTAAACATTAACCTCATTTGCCATCGAATCACAATCTTGATTGCCTTACTCTGCATAATATTGCTTCATTTTTTTAAAACAGTTAAAACAACTAATTGTCCTTATCCATACACTATACAAATTGCTATTATCTATCCAACAATGAATGTTTGTTTTATGCGGAAGTGTCCCCGTTTTTCGATTTGTATGGAACTGCCGTGTGTGGAAACACTATCAAAACGCTGTCAAAGAGCTCTGAATGTAAACAAAAAACACCCCCTCTGGAGACAGTAAGTGAAAAATACAGGCAAGATTGAAGCATTGTAGGTAGTTCAGGTAGAATGGTATAGCTAATGTTCTACCTGAAGTGGTCTTTATTAATACATTTATTATAAACTTTACAACTAGCAACAAAAATGTTGCAAATTTTTTAACTCTAGTCTACAGCTTAATGTTATGTTGTATAATCCTTAGCCATTTAAAGGCTGCTCAATGATAAAATCACAGATATCCGAAATATTAAGCAAACTGCAGCTATGGCTCTTACAGTTTTTGTAAAATTAGATACTTCTATTTAAGCCTCATGGTCATAAAAATTTAATTTTTAAATCCAGGTAGATGTATGTTTTTTAAGACAAAACACAGAGCATTAATGATAATTCTGAGCACCTTGTTCACCAGTTGTTGCACAGATAGTCAATTCATTGGCAATAGCCATCCAGTAAGGTGATGTACATAAAATCACGACATGTTGGTCATGGATTGATAACCTTCTTTATTTTAATACTGAGTAGTGAATCATATTTACTTACAGAAAGAATTCTCATAATTTTTTTGTCTTTGATATATAACATAACTTTTTTAAAATGATATATTACCACAAATAATACCTAGGTATTTTACCTACATAGCTTGTAAATATATTGAAAACAACATAATGAAAATGAATGTCTGATACTTTTTTCAAAAAGTAACACGGTACTAGACAGCGTCAGTTAAAAATGAGCCGCTTTTCCCCCCCATGAATTATTGTCAAGTATAAAATTATGAAATGATAAGAGAGATGAAAAGACTAAAAAAATACTTCCCTAAAAAGTAAACTTTTTTAAAATTTCTTAATACCTAAAGAAAGTAAATTTTCATTTTAATTTTTTAATCTACAATATTCTACACATAAATAACAAATAGCAAAACAAAACGAAATTCAATATAACAAGGTGGCATAAAATTACAAATCTCATTCAATAATTAGGAAAAAAATTCAGTTTTTTAATATAACTGACGTTACATAAATTCTATCGAATATGACTCTAAATGGCTGCGAGCAGTGCCCAGCTGACAGTTATTTTTTCATTTAGCACTGCTGTATAATTGCTCTATAGTTTGGGTATGGCATCCAGTTTTGGGGTCTACAAAATTATAACTGTGATTCCAGTAAAATGTTCATACCTAGTATTTTTTAATTCCCGTTTCTTATATACTTTCCAGCAGTCTGAAAATATAATGCTGCTATTCATGAAGTTTTCCTGAATAGCAGTCATCAATGTTGTAGCACAATGATCGGGAATGGCAACCAGAAAAAATTCTTTGGTTTCATAACATAAACCTCGAATACCCATTGTCCCTAAGAATATGTCCAACGTTGTTTCTTGCTTTTTGTGAAAAGACCTTTAAAGTAGCTATTCCAATCTATTGTCGTATTATGGCTGATTTCTAACCGAAGTTAGCAAAATTCAATCAACGTCAATTCAAACCCCCCTTTTTTTCACAGCAAGAACGCACGTAGCAACATCGCATAGAAGCTTTGTCTTAGTTAAAAGTAAATTTGATTGGATGATTTTGAGAACAAAGTCTATTGCTACGAATTATTCTTTTGTGCTGAAAGAATCTTATGACAGCATCTTCATCATTAGGCAATTGCCAAATTATGTAATCCATCAGACTAAAACAAATGCCAAAATATGGCAAAAAATAATGAGTGATGGTATTTCAAACATTAAATTCTCCATCCACGATATTTAGCGTTGTAGCATTGTTTTCCTCTCATTTTTAACTGACGTCACTCTAAGAGAATAGTATCAGTAGCAGTTTTTTCAAGGATATTTACTTTAATTTTCCTGTTTTCACACTATCGTAATAACAATTTAATGCATTTGTCTCACATGAAAGACTTACTGATTTAATTAAAATACGGTATAGTCAGCACATATGGAAAAACAGTGCACTTCATTGCTCTTGTACAGTTAATGAAATGTCAACCGTTCAATTCATTGTTGAAATGCCAGTTGCAACACCAAATGCTCAATTTATCACATAGCTGACGCATCAGAATGTGCTCATACGTGTCTAAATAAGCTTTTTAATACCCCTTAACTCATAAGCTTAGTATAATTGCAATACAAAAATTTCAGGAACAAATAATAGGTACTCTTTGTCATAGTCCTGTAATTACCTGCGAAGAATTAAAGTAGCATATTTCCTCATTGTTTGCACATGTTCTAACAATAATTTACAGAAGATAGGCGTGCTTAATTAACAACAATAAAAGGTAATATTTCATTATTATTTATTGCATAATTAAATATTGCATAATTATATTAATGCATAATTAAAAAGAAATAAACTTTTTTAATCAAAAATACACTACTTGCATTAGCAAAAATTTTATTTTTTTATCTCTAAGCATAAATTATTTTTTTAACAAAGACCGATTTATTCATTACTGGAGATCATATACAGATACGTAATACAGATTTAATACAAATACATAATACAAATGAATCATTCTCAACGCATGACATAGATTTCCAAACCATACGGTACTTCATGTAAATAAACAGAATGATTTCACGAAGAGTGCGGCAGCATATGCGCAAACTGACATGATAGGATCAGATCATGATCCCAAAAGTTGCCTTCTCTCCGTAGACGCTTGTGCTTGTAATCGAACACTACTCTAATTCTCCCCCCCCTCCTAAGTAGCTTTTATTTATTCTTTCAAAAGCAAGAAAGAAAAGATTATCCACCGCCATCTTTGGCCACATTACAGTAGCAATCATCATCGCTGCTGAACTTAACTGTTTTTTAAGACATTAACTTTGCACAGCGAATTTTAAGTATCATTGCCAGTAATTAAGGATAATTCGGAGTCACGCGGAAATCGAACTCTAAAATAAATATATCACCTGTAAAATCACTACACACATCTTCAAGAATAATATGCAAATTTCAGGAAGTAACCAGATGACACCGATGGTACGTCACAATGACGAGAGTGTAAGAGAGTGATATATAAGGAATACAGGCAAAGAAATAAAATTGTTCGCAGGCGCTTTATAAGCATTTCAGTGCAATAACCGAATAGTTATGACACAAAGGACGCATTTGGATGACTTTTAACGTGGTAGAATTATCGGCCGTATGGAATGTGGGCGTACCCAACTGGAAGTATCAGACGAACTTGGAATTGCAAAGAGTATCATTTCCAGGCTTTGGCAACGATTCCAAGATGATGGTAATGTGAGTAGACGTTACAGCACAGGTCGCCCCAGAGTTACAACGCCGAATGAGGGCCGGTATTTGGCAGTGACTACCAAAAGAAACAGGCGGAGCACAGCCTCAGACCTGTCTCGTCAGCTCTCTTCAGCCCCTGGTACGACAATTTCCAGGCAGACCGTGTACAGACGCTTAGGGCAGGTTGGTCTGTATGCTCGTAGACCTGTCAGATGCGTTCCACTTAGTGCAACTCACTGTCGCGTGCGGTTAGCCTGGAGTAGAGAGCATGCATTGTGGACACCGCAACAGTGGGCTTGTGTGATGTTTTCCGACGAGTCCAGCTTTAGCTTGCAGTCTGATTCTCGCCGGACTTTCATATGGAGAGTTCCAGGTATTCGTTACCACCAAGAAAACATCATTGAACGACACCGTTACGGTGGTGCAGGAGTGCTCGTTTGGGGTGGAATTATTCTGGGTTCCAGAACTGACCTGCATGTTCAAATTGGAACCACGACAAGCCAAATGTATTGGGACGTCATTCTGGAACAACATGTACGTTTGTTTCGGGGCGCCACGGCGCACAATTTTTGTTTATGGATGACAACGCACGTCCTCACCGCGCAAACATCGTAAGCGAATGCCTTCAATCGGAGGATATCACCCGTATGGACTGGCCAGCATTCTCACCGGACTTGAATCCAGTAGAGCACGTGTGGGACATGCTTGGCCGACGAATTACAGCCCGTCAACCTCCTCCTACATGTGTACCGGAACTTCGGAGAGCATTGCTTTTTGAGTGGTGTAATATCCCCCAAGATCAGATCGATAATTTGATACTCAGCATGCCTAGGCGTTGCACGGACTGTATTGCATCGTCTGGGAGACATACAATGTATCAACAATCATGCCAACCACGTAATATTGGTTTTTTGTAAATAGGTTTTTTTTTGTAATTTGCTCGAGGGAGAAAAAATCGCTAATTTTTTTAATAATATCAAACATATAGCATTTTTTTTTGCTCTTTACCTTTTGTTTAATAAATAAGCTTTACAAATAAGTCAAATTTGTTTTTCAAATTTGTTGTCTCTTCCTTTTCCTGATTTTGCATTATCCTTAATTTACGGATATGAGTGTAAAATAAACCTCCAAAATTGTTTTAAATATCTCACTATGTACGCAATATTTTTAGCCTTTTTTTCCGTAATTTAACAGCTCCAGACAAACAAGCGTTGTTACGTAAAAAGAAATATTCATAATCAATGCTTATTCCTTCAAAAATGGCACCAGAAACATCTAAGAAGCAGAATACAATTTTATTTTCTGAAACTCTGAATAAATGATTGCTCTAAGGAGCAGTTTTCCAATTTTGATTTACTTCATTGTATTCATGCTTCCTATTTATAGATGCTAGATGAATGTTTTTTATGAAATTCTCCTTAAAAAAATCATAGTTGGTTCTTGTTTGAAAAGAGAAATCCTGGCAGGAATGAAAAAAAGCCATTATTTTTATTCATTGCGCTTCTTGTCATTTGAATTTAATATTTTTGAGGCATTCAATAGCATTTTTTTAGAGCAGGCTGCAATTTAGAAACATGGAAAAAGCATTGTTATATTAGTAATACTTTAATTTAAATATTCAACTACAAGGATTTCCAACTACACAGATTTAAAGGAAATAAGCATTTAAAAATGGTTTAAAATTTCTTTACGAGAAGTATTTTTCATCAGGGCTTCGAACCGTAATTTTTTTCGTTCCGGTTTTCCGTTTCGGTACAAGAAAAAAAAATATCGGTTCAATTCCGGTTTTCGTTCTGACAAAAATAGCGCGTTCGGTTCAGATTTAAATAAATAATTTTTTGCGTGTATATTTTTATATGTAACAAAACATAGATTTATATACACAGTCCAGTCACATTAATGTGACCATCTGTCAAAAGCCAGAATAACCACCTTTCGCAGAGCAGACTGCTGCGAGACGTGCAGGAAGAGAGTCACATAGGTCCCTGAAGGTGTTCTCTGGGATGTTGAGCCATGCCGACTCTAATGCCGTGGCCAGCTGCGCTAAATTACGCGGTTGAGGATCCATGGCGCGAACAACTCGATCGGATGGTCCCA
>KK120095.1:162714-178446 GCA_000611955.2 Stegodyphus mimosarum | reverse complement strand
CAACCGTCGTTCGCCTCTGTCATCTATGGCCCGTGGTGCACCACATTTGCCACGTCGCTGATTTTGGACAGTCCCATTTTGCCATGCACGGTACACTTTTACCACGGCGGCACGCGAACAGTTCACAAACTCAGCCGTTTCGGAAATGCTTCCACCCTTGGCCCGAAAGCCAATGATCCTGCCCTTTTGTAAGTCGGATAAATCGCTTCGTTTCTGCATTACGCCAACGATTGAAATGTTTTCCGAAGCCCTCACACACCCTTTATATACGCTCAACTGCACTGTGCTGCCACCTTCCTTCTGTGATTGGTTATTTAACTCTGACATGGAAAGTACGTGGTGGTCACATTAATGTGACTGGACTGTGTACGAAAATAAAAAATGCAATTCTATCACAATTTAATTCTTTTTAATTGGGCACTACGTAAATTGATACAATTAAATGCAAACGGCAATACAATACAAGCGGCAACCAGAAACCGGCGAGCATTGACTTTGTTTTCGTTGCTTGAAATGCATATGACAGTTTCTTTCATGATTGTAATGATTATGTGCATCATCCGCGCTTAGCGGCTGCCGCTCACAATATGCACTAAGCCTTGCAATAATTGTATAAAAATAGGTTTATTTATTTATTTAGAATATAAAAATTTCCTCTAATTATTAATATATAATTCCAGCATGATTTCAGTGAGATTACTCCTATTGTCTCAGAGAATAAATTTCCCACCTGAAAACGTCCTTTCAAAGCTAACTCGTATAGCCGGAGCTGCCAAAACCATCATTGCAACCTTATATAAGTGCGGATAGATAATTTTATTCCCTTCCCCAAAATCTAAAACATTATATTTTGTATCGAGTCTTCGTTCATTATCAAAAGTATTTAAAATAAATTCAATGTCAATCTCGGTAAACATAGGAGATCTATGTGAATTTATAGCCACTTCTTTACTTTTTAAAAAACTCTCTAATTCATCTACATCTTCATAGTTTTCAGTAGAAGATTTTTTTTCTCGTTTACGACTGAAATGGACTTTTCCAAATGTTCTATTTTATTCCAAATATTCTTTAAATGTTGCACAAGCTTCCTTTTTCTAAGGAAAAAAGCAAAATTTGCTAACGTGGATACAAGTAAACCGCTCCAACTAAACTATCACATCCTATTAACGATGCTTCCCTGTTAGATAATTGATTGAATAAAATAAAATTTCAAAATAAATTTTCAAAATTTCGTAATTTAAGTTTTTAACGTATCCAAATTCCGTAGCAATCGCTTAAAGTAAATTGGTCACATTGGAGTTTCAAAGTTGCTTCCGTTAGGGGTTGTAAGGTTTCGACAATTAATTTTACTTTCTCCCATTTACTGTCTGCAAAATAATAATCTAAATTGCTTTCCACTAAAGATGAGCCGAAATATTTGCATTTCAATAAAGATTTTAACTTATTAAATGTACTATTCCATCTTGATGGACAATACAAAATTGGTTTCTGAATGTTAGCGTCTTTAAATTTTGGCATTAAGGACGGAAAGCGCAACAGTAATAAATTCAGTAAAAGTAGCGCTTTTTATAGTCTTTGATAGCTAGTTTCAACGTATGAGCAGCACATCTTATTCCGATAAGTTTATTCAAATGGAAGTTATGATCAAAAACTATCCCGTCTATAAAGCGATCCCTAGTTTCAAAATTTTCATTTTCTAAATCAATAACTGAAGATTCATCGTCAATATCGGATAAATTTGCTTAATATTGTATTTTTCAAGTACTTTTGCAACGGTTTTTTTAATATAAATACCAGTGTGTTTGTTTTTTAATTCCGTCATTCCCAAAGTATTTAACATTATTTTTCCCCCAATTATCAACTGAAAGTTGATTCCCAAGATCGATCTATTTAATCTGGTTGCTATGTCAGTTTTCAAAGAAATTACCTTTTTTCAAGCTCCTTTCTTATTTAAAAAACAATTTTATTAGTTGTCGCTGTTATTAATAGTTTTATATTTTCTGAATTAACTGTAAAGTTATTACCTATTGCATTAACAATCGGGTTTAAAATCTTTTTAATCCTGAATATTCTAACATTTCGAATGAACAGCCATTAACAGTGGTAAATTCTATACTTTCCTCGATAACATATTCCTTGTTTAGTTTTACTTTCAGAAATTCTGATTTGACATATTTATCTGGTGTTTGTTGTAGCTCGTTAGACCTATTAGTATTCAGTGCAATTACATCTCTTAGGTTCATACTTTTTTTCTTTTTTAACTGTACCTTTTTATATTTATTAAAATGGTGTCTTTTTAGATGACGTTCTAAATTGGAAGTATGATTTCCAAACATAACTGTGTCTCGTATATTACAGATGCTCTTATTCTCTGTTTAAAATATGTAAAACACTCACTACTTGTATTTGTCTTATTTCTTGCCATTCTAAAATATTTACAATGGGGTATAAAAAAATAAAAAAAATTAAAAGAGCGTAGTCCCAGACCAATTAATTAGACGACAAAAAAGTACCCAAGGTTTTTTTTTCAAATTTAAACCCCTCGTTTTAAAAAATATCGCACAGAACTTTAAAAAAAATTTTAATTCATGGTAAACATCTATGTAAAATTACAACGCAGCATATACCTACTTGTAGTACAACACTCCTTAAATGTCGTACATTGTTTGTTTTTTGTAAAAGTATTCTCGCTTTTCCTTTACACTGATTTTTAACGTATAAATAAATTTGTTTAATTCATCAACAGAAACAGCATTTTCTATACAAAGGGATGAAACTTAAAAACGAAACCTTGGTTTGTTTTTTCTTTTAACATGCCACTTTACTTAAACTGATATTTTTCATTCAGAATTTGTACTTTTAGTTCATTTAAATGTCTACCTTTTTTAAGCAGTTTCAGGTGAACTTGAAATAGAAAAGTACAAAAACGTTGAAACAAGAAATCAATCCCAATGTACTAGAAATGAAGATGATAATTTTATGGTTGACGTTAAATTAGAAAATATTGTTAATTTGAATGTTGTAACAAAATGTCGAAAAATATATTGAGTGAAAAAAACCGATATTTTTTCAGTCCAGTTCGGGTTTTCCTTCCGACCAAAATAACGTTTTTTTCCGGTTTTCGTTTCAGTTCCGGTTCGAAGCCCTGTTTTTCTTTGCAAAATTAACTCATAATGAAATATGAGGTGGCACTGATTAACACCATGTTTGAGAAGTCTCCACGGAAATTATTGGTAACGCTGACCAAGCCTGTTTACAGGATTTTAATGACGAACCTATAAGTCTATTTTTAAAGTATCATGAAACTCTTCACAGTGACAACCTCTCTCAGACGACCTCCATCGAAAGTGATCTCACTTCTAAAAACCTAACTGAATAATTGTGTTCGACATTACAGAGAGTCACTTTTACCCAAGGCGGCCACAATTACAGAAAATCAAAATTTTTTGGAAGCAGGAGTACTTTTCTCAGAGACCGAGGTTTCTGTTTCTTTTTTTTATTATTATTCAGTATTCACAGAGACAGAAAAATGCATATTTAATAAAACAAGCTAAATGTTTTCTGCACTTTTCATATTTCCTACACTACGAAACGGACTAATATGAATGCAGAATACTAAGTTTTTAAATGTAACTCGAATGCTTTTGAATTCTGCTGAATATTAACTCCACTACTGCGTGCGAAATGCCCTTTCTGTTCAAGCCATCGAATTTCTTGAAGAACTCACGCAAGCGTTACTAAGACAACCACACCAGTTCTGTCTTATTTTTTTTAATTACAGAAAGTCGCCAATCGGACACTTTGGGGCTGCAAGCATAACTTTTTATCGCCTTTCTCAACTTGAAAAACGGTTTGGCCTTTTTAAGTCTTCGATTTAGTTTTAGCTGAATAACGCATTTTCAGAAGACAAGAAAAGTTTCTAAAGCCATTTTTTCGTATGATATAAAAAAATTCTGCGATAATTTTTTATGTTGTTCCTTGTACATTTCATGCAACACAACACTCAAAAAATATTAAATTGTAATGTGATATCTATTATTTCTCCTATTTGGTGTCCAAACACGAGAATTCTAAGCTAGAATTTATAATCAGTAATTATTCTTAAAGAATAAAAAGAAAAAGTATTTTAACCAAACTATATAATTTAATACTGGTTTATTCAATATGATTGATCAAATTTCAAATGAATTTATGTTTCATATCTACTAGTACAGAGTGAAAGTAGCAAACTGTAAATGAAACTTGGACACTTTTTCATCAGATGATGTGTTACTTGTGTCTATGTATTCGTAAATCTGAAACTAAAACCACTTGAAAGCATGGTCAGTCATTCACCTCGTATTCAACTGAAAGGTTTGATTAATATGTATTTTGTATATTCCGTAGTAATGTATGTAAACGATTTTGTACCTGATCATTTATTTTGAACGAAGCCTTATTAAACTACGTGATTAGATCAAAATATATGTTCTCTTTTATATTTACAAGCACAGAGTAATAAGTAACGCATGAAATGGCCTTGCAGTAACGTTGCAAAGGCATGCAGACAAACATAATATCAATATAATATCAAAGAACGACAAATGTGACACGATAGTATGACATATACACTGCTCGACATTGAAAATGCAACACTAAGAAGGAGTGGTCAGAAAGTTATGAAATTTCGGAAAAAGACAGAGATAGCAAACATCAATAAGTAATCTTTATTTCAAAATGATAGTCAGAATACAGAGCGAGAACGGCGTCGGCTCAGTAGGATGTAGGACCACCGTGGACAGCGATGCACGAAGAAACACGTCTATGCATAGAGACAATAAGAGTGCGGATGGTGTCTTAAGGAATGGCTCTCTATTCCCTTTCAACCATTTGCCACAGTTCATCTTCTGAACGAGGCAAACGGCGTCCAATCACATCCCACACATGTTCGATTGGTGACAGGTCAGGAGAGTACGGTGGCCAGGGAAGCATCTGTAAACCTTGCAGAGCATGTGGGCGTTATCCTGCTGAAAAATTGCATCAGGCAGCCCCTGAAGGTAGGGGATTGCCACCGGCCGCAGTACATTATCGAAGTATCGTTGGGCCACCCTGAATACGAACTAGAGGTGACCTGGAATCGTAGGCAATAGCGCCCCAAACCATTATGCCATGTTGTCAACTGACGGATTAGATCTGTCTCCAAGTCGACGCCACACACGTAAGAGGCGACTGTTATTGGAGAAACAGAAGCGTGACTCATCTGAGAAAACGACGTTTCGCCATTCTGTCATCCACATCGTTCCAGTCCGGCACCATTCTAAACGTTGGTGTCTATGCTGTGGGGTCAATGGCAGTCATCTTAACGGACGCCGTGAGTGCTGTCCACGTTCAACCAATCGACAAGAAATGACTCTCGTCGACACGGGAACATCCAGGGTATCTTGCACATGCTGCAGAATCCCGGCACAAGTGACTTGCGGGACCGCCACAGCTTGTCGGCGGATGTGTCGATCCACGCGTGCTGTCGTCACTCTGGCTGTATCTGCACCTGCACCCCTCCTTCTTCCCACATCCCCTTGTTCCAACTATGTTCGCTATAGCCGATGCGCCGTGCTCGCATCCATGTGGGTATCAGCTGCGATTTGACGTAAGAACCAACCCGCCCTTCTCAGTCCGATCACATACCCCTCGTAAAATCGTCTATCTGCTGGAAGTGTCTTCGCTGACGGCGGCCGGGCATTCTCTCCTATTACACGTATTCTCCGGGACAAAACCCATCTTTCTTCGATAATTCGTCTGGCAGAAATAACGACACGAATATTGCCCATTCTGCACGTTCCTTCCCTTATATCTTACTTCACGTTGGTCGGAGAGCTGCGCATTTCACTTCATTCGCATAACTCAGTGACGTGCGTCTACTGTAAAATTTGCATAAGTTTCTAACCAACCCTTCTTGGTGTTACATTTTCAATATCGAGCAGTGTATAAGAACAACGACATTAATTTCTAAAAATTTCATTTTGATATTTTATTCAAAATCTATTATTTTTAATAATGCCCCAAATTTATTTTTAACCGCAAATGACGAAGACTATTGTAACTATTAAATATTATTTTAACACTGTTTAGTGTATTTAACCAAAATAGTTAAGATAAAAAGATCGTTGGCGGACCGTTACGAGTGATCGGATCTGTTGGAGGAAGCTTTTTGAGACTGTCTTGGCCTGTAATAGGCTGCAGTAGGAAAAAAAAAACGAATTGTTGCCAAAGCATCGTCATTTTGCAATGCGGTCGTCTGATTTGAAAACTATCTAGCACTTTCTAATCAGTCTGATATATTTTAGGCTTTTTATGATGGGCTCATACACTTACAGGCTAATTCGAAAATCTATAACTGTTTACTCCAACAGTAGAACACAAAGATCATTTCATCCAAATGCACAACAAAAGATGGTTTCATCCAGGTTTTTTGCAATAAGTCAGAGAAGGCTTATTGAAAAGTGTGCAGATGTAGATTATTCCTTCAGTACTTACCTTGGTGAGCTTCTAAATTATCGTTTTCAATTACTTTGGTAAGAAAAAGGTAACTGAAAAAATGCGAAAGGATAATCTTTGTTTAAAGAGTTATAGAGTTTCGTTCTGTTTGGTAGCATAAAATAACGACCCCTAGAAAGACTGCATGAGGAATTATCCTCAAGTCTTGACAGCAACATACAATGTCAGAAAAAGAGTGTAAAGAACCTTTTATTCAAACACAAACAGTTGCACAGACGACCCCACTGGTGTTTATATAAGCCAACACTTCTGACTTAGCAAGTAACGTTGAACTTAAAATAAAATGTAATTAAACAAGCCTAACGGTTCACAAGATAATTTAAACATGCAGGATAGTTCTGACTCGTAAAAAACTGAAGAAACAAGCCTAATGGTTAGAAGCAGGTAACGCCGCTGTAGTGGCGTAAGATCTGGAATTCGAGTCTGGGCGAGAGGGCTGATTTTTTATCTTTCCTAACTCCGGAATACCTAACAGCTGTACTGTCGTGCCCGACAAAAATATGTTGGACGATAATTTACCATCTGAGTTTTGCCGAATGAGTTCCGTTCTTCTCTCTCCAGTCGCCGCCCGTTAATGAATGAAGTTTTCGCTATACCTACTGCATTTGCTCGTAGTTGATCTGGTAGTAAGTCCAGCTACCAACTTCTGGTCCGACAAATCAGGAGCTCTATTCACGGTGGGGTATAGCTGATTTTTCCTGTTTCCTGCTCCAAAAAAATCTAAAAGCTCTATAAACTATAGATCTATTTTCATTTATTTCCGTATGATGACTTTGCAATGAATACCTTCAATGAATGACACAGTTCAATAAATTTTCAATAAATGACACATTTATGATTATATTACGATACTTTGATGAACACATTTAATTTGCCTTCTTACACCCACCCCTTTTTGTTTGAGCTCTTGCAGCTGCTTTACTCCTTGCCACCGAATTTCGATTCATTCGATATAGCTTCATGAACTGATGTATATATTTTGAGGCTATGTTGAAGAATTTAGGAGCCAAAAATACGGAAGTCACATCTAGTAAGCCATATTTTAATAGTGCCACTTTTTATTTCTATCTGGTAAACACTATTTTCCACCTCAAAAATTAAAGCTGATCGATCTATAATGGGCTCTGGTCTACTTACGGGATATTTAGCAAAATAAAGTGGCCAGGTTCAGTTTTTCCCTCGCAGTTTCAATCATTTTTTTTCTGTTGCTTTCGTTTGCTTTTTTATACTCCTTTATTATTTTGCCTTTTATTTTGCAAATGCCGTGAAAACCAGCATTATTTTTTTTTTTCAGAAATCGAGGTTATCCTTTGGCAACAAATTGTGTAAATTTTCATAGAATATAAAGAGTACAACACAGATTACGTTTCATTTAAATTGCGCGAACGAATAGAATATATGTCGGTTTTCAAGTTAGTGTCTTTTTCTTCTTCCTTGCCGCCCTTCCAAAATCGTTGTAAGCACTTTTTATTCTCAGTTTTGCTAATATTATCAAAGGAACATCCGTTCACCCTAGAACTAGCTTTGTCTCTATTCCAAAGTAAGCTATGTGCAGACAATTTGTAGGTCGCTGTGTTTTGAGGAACTTTTTTCCCACTGAACGAAATGGTCCTGTTTCCCAATCTGTTTTCTTTTTCGTGCATGTCTTTTGTTCTAACCAAGCAGTAGTCAAGGGAGGTATAGAGAACAATTCCACAGTACCTTCTTTGAGCAGCTACTCCGTGTCCATCCACAGCCCCATAGGTAAAATACATATTTACGAGCAACGCTTTCCTGTATCCATGCATACGACTCGAAAGCCGCACGGGGAAGGATGATTTACGCCAGTACAGCGCTTTCATCTACTGCTTAACAACGCTGTATTAAGTGGTAGATAACTTCAGTGCCTCATTCCCATGTACACATTCCATTAGGAAAACTGCTTATTTTGGTCCCCTTTAGCTGCGTTTGTATTTTTCCAAACATTTTTCTATTGCCTTAAAACTCCTCCCCTACAGAACATATTTAACCTACGGAAAAATATCGACATATTTAATGGTATCAGTCCTATACATGCGAATACAAGAAAAAGATTTAAATAACCATTAAAAAGTATTGTTGCCTGCTTACGGGTTCGAAATAGATCGAATGCACAAAGGTCCGAGGATAGGTCAATAAGAAATTTATTTTATCAAAATAAGCACTTCAAAGTTCTGGAATTTTTCACAGAAATACTCGTGCAGGTGTCACAGTATCACACAGTACAATCAGTAGTTGCGCTTCAAACTACTGAAAGCGTTAAATACAGCGCAATGCAAAGCTTATCTAAAGAGAAAGCTAGTTCGGATTTATCTTAGTTCACGCGGAATTAACTACTCGCACAACAATATCTAAGCAACTGAGAGCATATGCGCTCTTTGGCCTTAAATAGTTCAACCATCCGCTGAGATATCTGTAGTACTTTCTGCTTCTAGAAATTACTGGAAAGCAATATGAGGGCAGAATTACGGTTACAGCTAACATAGTGCTCAATTACGGTTATTCAATTTCAATACATATTACAGTGATAGAGGGACCAGACCAAATGTCGCCGAATGGTCACCAAATTTGGCGACAAAATAATTCGCCAAAACCGCTGTCAGCTTGGCGATATCTCGCCAAATTACCGAGATATCTGTCTATAATTACCGAGATGAGATAAAAGTAAGAGTTCAGGAGCAGATGCATTTAACATTTACTCAATGTTAAATGCATCTACTCTTGAACTCTTACTTTTCCAGCATAGCATCTCTTTAGATTTTTCATGTTACAATAGAAATACAACAGTTTTAATTACATTTATTCAAGTTAAATACATATTACAGCAGTACAGGGACCGGACTAAAATGTCGCCAAATTAGGCGACAAAATAAGCTGCCAAAACCACTGTCAGCTTGGCGATATCTCGCCAAATTGCCCAGATACCCATTTACTGTAGGCAATTGCCCCTGTACTCTGACTTTTGTGGCATAGCTTCTCTTTAGATTTTTCGTATTAGAAAAGAAATACAACAATTTTACGTATAATTCTACTGAAATTACCTATCTAAGTACAAAATTCGTAACAGTGTAAAAAAATATTGTTGCTTTCGTAAGGTTTCGTAATAGATTGAATGCAGCAGGTACGATGACAGGTTGATAAAATTTATTTTATCAAAAGAAGCTCCTCAGAGTTCTGAAACTTTTCAGAGAAATACTCGTACGACTGTTCACAGTATCACAGAGTACAAACAGTAGTTATACTTTACACTACTAAGAACGTTATTCAAAATGGAGTGCAAAGCGCATCTAAAGGTGAAGCTCTTACGAATATCTCTACTCCAAAGTCGCTCTGAACGTAACGATTACAGGCGAAAACATCGCGGACGAAAACGTCGTGGAGAAAAGAAAGGAAGGCGAAACGTCGTCATACAAAACATCGTGGGAGAAAAAAAAAGCAAGGAGGAAACATCGCTGTTCTAAAACAAGGAAGTACAAAATAACATCGTCGAAAATAAAGCGATTCAAAAACTTCGCAGTTTAAAAATATCGTAGTAAAAAATAAATAAATAACAATAATAAAGCTCCTACAAATTATTGCATGACAATAACATTTCAGACATATGTTTTTCAGGCTTTAAAAGTTGTAAACGCATATTCGCATAATGATTTGTGAGAGGAGAAAGGAAGCAGGAATATTTTTACTTTTATATTTTTGAACTAATAAATTTTTATTGAAAAATTTACTTAAGCATTCATTAACTTAGGCATTCAAAAACCGAAAATGACTATAAAATTAATGTTACTTATGTTAACGTAACATTATTATTTGAAATAATTAATTTTAATAGAAGTAGCAACATGCAGTTACTCATCTTTCTTTTTATAACCTTCTTTAGATGTATTTTCATGAAAAATTACTAATAAAACTTTATAAAAAAAGATTAATTAATTACTGTTCTTTACTAGTTAACTAAAAAAAATTAGAATTCTATTAACTGCTATACCTAGAATTACGTTTTGAGTCATTTTTCAGCCTCTGAAGGCTTATTTCCTTCTTATTTTTTCAGCAAAATTGTATTAGTTCTTGCGCTGACAAATCATTATGCAAATATGCTAATTTTTAAAGCGCTTGTATGCGACGTACTTGCAGACTTTATGATAGCGACGTACTTTATGATAGCGGGTATACACAGATATAGAAGGAAATCATGGAAAAATGTCTTAACACTTAAAGTATGGTTTCCTTAAACAGATGCTTTTACTCAAATAATGACCTCTGTCCTAATCCAGGATCCAGAAAGATTATTTTACTTCAAAAGGGTATTAGATGCTAGTTAGCCAGGAAATACTCCTGATATGGATCCCGTTGAAGGAATACGAAATATTTTCAAAAATAAAATCCATGAAAAAGAAATAATGTTTAAACTAATTCAAAGAGCTCACAACACATGGGATTGCGGACATGGACAGATCTACAGCAGCATTTTACAAAAGGAGTACCGAAAAGAATCCAGACGTTATTAAAAGCCATACTGATTAATGAAACTTATTAATGTTGTTTAAATATAATTCTTTTAAGTTTTTTGTTTGGGAATATAATTAAATATAGTTAATGCATAATAAATCACTCTTAATCATAGCAATATATTCTTTGGGAACAAATTTTTCAGAAAGCCGTAATAATTTCCACATGTCTATTTTTATGGAAAAAAGTAATCATTTTAAATGTGATAAGTATTATTTCGGTTTTAGAACGAACAGAAAGCGAAAGTGAAGGCTTTCTTAATTGCAGAATATGCTTATTTCCGGAGCGGAATTTTCACATCTCTTTACGTGAAAAAAAAGTTAACTTATAGCATTTCTTGCAGGACCCAGATTATCGTTTCTGTTGGCAGGTAACAGCTTAATACTTCGAAACAAAGAACAAAGGCGTTACGTACATATTCGAAATAAAATATCATATTCTAGAATTCCTACACCCCATATTCCCATGTATACAAGCAATTTCCCTGTGGGTGGAACGTAACTTTACAGCTCTTTGGCCTCCGGCATTTTTGCCTCCACGATATGTTGCAAATCGATTAGCTATAGCGTTGCTTAGGCAACGTCCCCATCTGTGAAGTAGATCGAAACCAAAGCTATAGAACAAAAGATTCCCTACCCATTAATGTCACCTATTTCACCTTTCGGATTTAAGAACAGATAAATCGATCATCTCTTTTCGATATCGAAAGATGCAAATGTATTTACAAATATTGTTTCAAGATATCGCATCCTATTTTTCTCTTAATACTCCTGTTCCATTGATACAACATTACGAACACTACTTTTACTTATCTTAAGCTTTTATTTATGTTCGTTTGAGGAAGTACAAGATAACCCATTCATTCTCTGAATGCACAGTTTTAACGTTGCACTTCAGATCTGTAAATTCCATTTATAAAAACAGCTTTCAACACTAAACTTTTCAAATTTTCAAAAGTTTCAAATCAATCCACATGTGTTATTTAGCTCATGAAAAATTCGGCAGATGAAGATTCAATATATGAAATAACTGACATTTGGATTTGACTGCTGTTTGTGTATAGGCCACTCGTAATTTGAAAATTTTGAACCTAATTGATGATTTAAATAGTGATGCAACTTCATATTTCGGAAATGCGATTAGTCGGGCAATGTATGTTAAAATGTTGACTCATTTATTCCGAAGCATCTTAAAGAAAGTCAGTCATTTTGCAGGCTGCTGAAGAAAATCGTTAGGGATGATTATAAGGAAATAAAACAAGGATCGAGAATTTACACATGTGTTGCCTAATCCATCTCTCTTCTTGGTATCGAAAGACGAAAGCAATTAAAAATATACTTATTAAAACTCGAATAACACATTACTATAATTAGTAATGCAGAGCAACAGAATTTATAATTGCGTTTAAAGGGAGCATTTCAAAGAAATTTTTAAAGAAAATGCCAAATATCTGTCTTATAGATAAAATGTAAATCACCTTTAAAGATGAATAACATAACTAACTACACATAAATTTTAATCGCTTGTACAACCCGTCAGTATGACAAGCACATTCTGTAACTTCATACGGTTTTTCTAAATCCTAAATATTCATTTTAGTTTTTTTTAAGCGTTGTTTTAATTAAGCTTTTCTTTCTGCCTCTTTGCTTTTGTCACCTACGAAAGAGTAAACATAAGACAAACAGGTATGTCACTTGTAAATGAGATCTATATAAGGAACAGAAATAAAGGGGGAAGACAAAGTTTACTTTAATGCTGACTTTGATTACCTGCTTTCGTTTTCTAAACCGACTGGGAAAATACTTTTGCTGCCGCCACTCTGAATTTACACAAATACTGATTTGGGTAGCTGACTTCCCAGAATCGATTTTGTCTCTAAAACAGTAAGTACTTACTAACCTTGTATTTCCGCCCCCCCCGGGGGTCGACGTAGAGAACTCTGCGAAGCTACTGACATAGGCAGTACATAGACATACATCTGTACATACATCTGTACATAGGCAGTCTCGGCCACGGGGGTATACAAATTATGAACCTAGTGGTTCTGGGAGCTCCGGAAAGGTCATATTGGCCGGCCCGGGGTTCGGCATGTCTTAGAGCAGGGTGGTACTGGTAGCCCGGGGCTAACCCCTCGGGTTTGCTGTCCCCCTGGGATGGTCTCGCCCGAGCGACTGGAGGGTAGCAAATTGACAACCAGTGACGCCCCAAATTGGGTGCGCTGCTCCGACCCCTCAAGGTTCCGGGAAAGAGGTTGAACCTCGGCCTCGGTTCTGCGGGGGGAAGGATCCGTAGTGCTATTAAGTTTTGCGGAGCGGGGAAGCCCTATTGTTTGTTTGTTTAACCTTGTATTTATCCAGCCGTTTAGATTAAAAATCGGAGGTTAATTTTGTTTTTCTTCCGAGCAACTAAATTATTCTCTCTAGTTTAAAGGAAAAAGAAGATGGCTGTACACATGTCAAGAACCTTTATGCTGCAATTATTCTTTGTTATTGCCCGTTTTTATGTTTAAAAATTATTATAAATGTGAAATTAAAAAAATTCTGAAAGGCTTCTGGTTAGGTTAGGTTAGGTTATTCAGTTACGGCAAAGCACACGAGGGCTATCTGCCTTAAGGGAGGGATGCCTTCGTGGAGAACTTTCTAAGGGAAATTGGCTCGTATACACGTTACACATGGGGAAAACCACGAAAACGCCCATGCAGCCAGCCCGTTCGCGGAATTCGAACCTCAGACCGAACTACCAGTGTTCAGCGTCTTTACCGCTCGGCCGCTGGTAGACCTGCTTCTGGTTTTAACGCTCACCCAAAAGAGCTAAGGTTTTTTACGCTCTCGCTAAGCTCGTGTTTATTAATCTGCTCTTGCACTCACGCCTGGTAACCCATTTTGTTGTCTTTTTAGCTTTATTGTTAAACACCATTTTCTTCGCACTTACGTCATATGCAATTTAACAACAAAATAAAATTTTTTTTAATAGTTTAGAATCTCCAATGCAGTGTTAAGTGTTGGCATAACATTTTGGCATTGTTTTCAATATTTTCTGAGTTCATCATATCAATGTTCAGTTCTCTTGGTAAAATGGCATATGAAAATTTTTTTGTCTTTTTATTATTAACCTTTTGTGCGCTAGCTTTGTTTATTAAATATCACGTTCTTCGCTCTTACGCCACATAAAATTCAACTCAACAGGAAAATGACAAAAGGCAAAATATTTTAAAAAACAACATATCCTTAAAATTTCCGATAGAGTGATAGAAGCTGTCACACATATTTTATACTCGCTATATTATTTCTTTAAAAACTAGCCACTCGAGCGGCCAATCGCCTAAAATAGTTATCATGAAAAAGAAAATATATTGGGTTGTTCGGGAAGTAATTTTTTTTTTTATTCAACGGAGGGCTTAAATGCATTTTTTCACAGAAACTTCACACTTAAAAAGCCGCATAATCATTACATATTTTGACAGCTGATATAGCAAAGTTTACTTGTGAAAACGTTCGATTAATTCTACGCAGCAGTTTTTGGTTGGTGCCTTTCAAATATGGAAAGTGAAAAGCAGCATTCTCGGCATATTTTACATTTTTACTATTGAAAATGTAAAAATGCTGGTCAAGCTAAGAAAAAAGTTATCCGATGTGTATGGAGAAAATGTCTTGAAAGAACACCAGTGCCCAAACTGGTTTGCAAAATTTCTATCCGGCAATTTTGATTTGAAGATGCCCCACGTTCTGGAAGGCCATTTAAATCTGATGAAGACACAATAAAAGCATTGGCGATTAACAAATCGTGAGATCGCTAAGAGGTTAAATTTATCGACTTCGATCGTACATAATCATTTTAAACGTCTATTTTTAATCTTAAAGCTTGACATATGGGTTCCTCATGTTCTCACGGAAAGAAATTTGTGCCGTTCCAATGACGTTTGTGATTTGCTTCTCAAACGTCAAGAAAATGATCCATTTGTGAAGCGTATCATCACTGGGAACGAGAATGGGGTTGTCTACAACAATGTTAAACGCAAGAGATCATGGAGCAAAAAAGATGAATCGGCGCAAAGCACTTCAAAAGCCGATATTCGTAGAAAAAGGTGATGGTATCCGTTTGATGGGATTTTAAAGGAATAGTTTTATATGAGCTTCTACCAGACAACACTACGATCAAAGCTGAGGTGTACTGTCATCAACTGGACAAACTGAGTGATTCACTTAAAGAGAAAAGGCCAGAATTGATCAATAGGAAAGGTGTAGTGTTCCACCAATGTAATGCTAGACCGCATACAAATTTGGTAACTCGCCAAAAGCTTTTACAGCTTGGATGGGATATACTGCCACAACCACCATAATAACAAATAATAATCAGAAACTGCCACCACGGCAGCTTCTGATTATTATTTGTTCCGATATCTACAAAATTATTTAGACCGTAAAACCTTTACTTCAAATGAGAAGGTCAAAAATCACCTGAATCAGCTTTTGCCGGCAAACAAAAAAAAAATTTATGAGCGTCATGATATTGCCAGAACTATGTTAAAAGCTATTGCGCCAGAATGGACAATACATAATTCAATAAAATACTTATTCTCTGTAAGAAAGTCTTCTTTCATTTTCATGGAAAGAAAAAAGAAATTACCTTCCGAACAACCCAAGATATAATGATTTCAATGAGTCCAACTAGCGT
>KK120095.1:118054-162685 GCA_000611955.2 Stegodyphus mimosarum | reverse complement strand
GGATTATTTGTTTAATTGTTATTTTTAATTTTGAAACCCTTTCCTTTAAATTTTTGTTTTCCACCTACAACTCCCTGTCAGAATGAGATTTCAGTATCGCGTTTCATGTAAATAAAGTAGAAACAGTATGTAACGGGAAGTTAAGTCACTTCCGTTGAAGAGCTCAGAAGTTCTCAGTGTTCTGCCTTCGGGCCACGCCATTGTTTTAAGCCTATCTTTCTACGTTCGGCCGTAGTCTTACATGCCTGTTAGTATTCGCCCGTGAGGTTTAATTTTACGGGCCAACTGTTATTTGCGATGTCGGATCATTTTATCCTCCTCTTGCCGCCCTTTGCCTCCATTCACTGGTGCTCCCTTCCAGGTTCCACTTATCATGACTACATTCATGTTATATGCCTTTATGGCAATATGTGTCATTGATCCGGACACGTAACGCTCTGAGAGATATTTTCGGTATATTAGGGTTCGATTCGACTCGATTCTTTCAAAACATAGCGCTATTAGCGACATACTTTGAAAAGCAGCTGATTTTT
The DNA here is from genome assembly GCA_000611955.2 of Stegodyphus mimosarum. NCBI lineage: Eukaryota > Metazoa > Arthropoda > Arachnida > Araneae > Eresidae > Stegodyphus > Stegodyphus mimosarum. The sequence goes on along the minus strand of KK120095.1, from coordinate 162,152 downwards.
CAGACTTCGATAAAGGTAAAATCGCTATGGCTCGGCGACTGGGAACATCAATATCAGAAACGGCGCGTTTAGTCCACTGTTTACGTGCAGCTGTTCTCAGCACATATCGAAAGTGAAGTACGGATTGCGAAACGACATGCCGCCGGCCAGCAGCGTGTCGTCGAAGGCGCATTGATTCCAGAGGAGAGCGTAGATGCTACGCATTGCTCGCCGGGACCGAAGAGTTACAACAACCGAAATCACTACGAGCTACAACAATGGTGACCCAGACAGTGTTTCTCAACAAAGTGTGCACTGTACATTGCTGCGTACGGGCTTGCGCAGCCGGAAGCATATTCATGCACAGACGGCACGTCATCGCCAGCTGCGTCTGCAGTGGTTCAAGAAACATCGAAATCGGACATTAGAAGAATGGAAGAAAGTTGCGTGGTCCAACGAATAACGTTTTCTGGTCCATCACATTGACGGGGCCTGCTAATACGCTGATTTCCAAATGAAACCCTGGTTCCCGGATGCACAGTTGGACGGAGACAAGCCGGTGGCGGTATATTAGGGTGTGGGCAGGACCTATAATCCCCATAGAACAGTCCCTGACGTCTGTGTGCTACGTGAACATCGTTGCAGACCAGGTTCACCCATTCATGACAACAGTATTTCCGGTGGGGGATGGTGTTTGCCAATAGGATAATGCACCATGTCATAAGGGTTGAATCGTCAGGGAGTGGTTCGAAGAACATTCCAGTGACTTTCAAATCATATCTTGGCCTCCGAATTCACCTGACATTAATCCAATAGACCATTTGTGTTTCCCCCTAGAAAACCAAATTCGTGCTACCACGCTCCCCCCTCGCATGTGCATGAATTGCAGGACCGTTTGGTCAGCGCTTAGTACCAGATACCTCAGACTACGTATCAGCACCTTGTGAAATCAATGCCACACCGGGTGCTGGCAGTTTTTAGGGCTAAAGGTGGTCCTACATGTTATTATCAGGGTGGTCATAATGTAATGGCTTTTCGGTGTATATATATATATATATATATATATATCCAAATATTCTAGATTTGGGTAACGTAGTTGTTAACTATGATGGTTGATTTATTAGGAACTTGAAGCAATCATAACAGATTGAACACTTTTTATTGTTAACAAAGCATTTTTTATACAGACACAGCTAATTTGGTGAGAAAAATGTGCCTATTCCTGGAGAATTTTACATTTTCATAGCGTGTTCAAGTGGTACGGGGCGCTGAGAGACTGATAAAAGCGTTCTGCTGGAATAAATGACGATTCCCCGCCTAAAATTAGAATGGTAAGCACTGCTACACAAAAGCGGAGCTTAGCAATAATCATTTTATCTGTGGGGCAGCGGATGGAAACAGAGCAGGTGGTCAGACTAAGTATTCTGGAATTATTTTCTGGAACCTTCTTTGAGTTTGTTACTCAGTTTTAGCCGTAGCTTCATAATTAGAGTTTTGTCGACTAGCTCTACGGTCGTGTAGTGATGCAACCGCTCAAAAGCCGCACAGGGATGACGATTTACGCCAGCAGAATGCTTGTATCTACCCTCCAATAGTGCACCCTATACCACCGCAACACGCATTTTGTCATAAAAATTCCATTTAACAAAATCTGCTCATTTCGGTCCCTTTCCACTTTCTTTTTCATTTTTATTAGATATTTTTAACGTGGTTTCTGACAAGAAAGAAAATTGTTGACAATGTTACTTGAAGTTGTAGAGTCTATTAGATTATTTTTCATCTTCGAAGCTGAAGAAATCCGCAATGCCCTTGTCGGGATTCAAACATGGACCTCTTGAACACGCGCCCAATGTGCTACCATTAGACCACGAAGGGATGCAGAAAGGAGGGAGAAAATACCTTATATACACTCCTTTTTAAATTGTGACCGAGGAGAAAGGGACTCAATCTCTAAATCGTGGTGGTGAAAAATCATCATCCATTACCTTTTCTAGTTCGGGCGCCATTGTAGAGCCATTAGCTTATTTTGAAGCAGAAGACTTTAAAAAATAAGCAATGCACTCGCCAGGACTTGAACCTGGATCTCTCGAATACGCGCTGAATGTGCTGTCGCTACACCCCGAAGGCATGCAGAGAGGAGGAAGAAAGAAGTGCTATTTAAGCGAAGGGTACGCAAGTTATTTTTCGAGCTTGTTCTGCCTACTTCAAGCCACGTTGTACCGTAATTATCAGCGATTTGATTCTGTGGCGTTCAGTACTTCTGGCCGTTTGGCTTGTCTCGCCGCTTTCTACAAGCCAGATCCTTTGCTGTGAGTTTAAATTCTCCTGTGAACCGTAGTACATTTGAATGAGTTCAACATTACGTATTTAAGTTAAGCCAAAAGTGTGTGGCTTGTGCAAACCCTAGCTGGGTCACTGTTATTTTTTTGTGTTTAAATAAAAGGGTTATTTACACCCTACTTCTGACACTGCCTTTCTACACAAAAGTAATCACACGCAATGTAAGTTTAATGTAATTCAGGTAATGCGTATGCATTGTATGTCGGAAATGAGAGGTAAAGTCAGTATGTAACTTTGTAAATCATGTTATCCATAGAATATGTTAACCAGCAAACATGAATGTAATACTAAATATAAACAGCCCTTGTATGGCCATGTAATTGCTCTTTTGAAAGATTCAAGGTTCAACTCTAGATATTGGTGGACGTGGCGCTGCACCAATTAACCGACGGTAAAGAGGTGGTGCCCACGTCCCCCGTCGCATGTGGCATGACACTGCCTTTCTACAGCTAAGACAAGCGGATTATTCCTGTGTAATCTTTCTAGAGCTCACTAGTTTATGCTACCAAAGAAAGTGAGACTCTAAAAAGTAATTGTACAACTTCCTGCCAATTTTTTGGCAAACTCTTTCATGGGACTCAGTTTTATATGCAAATTCATGAAAGAAATATAAAAGAACTTTCTCTTTGGTAGAGAAGCCTTTGTATAAATTGTTTTTGCTGTCAGGTTTCAGAAATCTTCTTACAGTCTCCAATGTTTGCGCCTGAACACTTTCATAACAGTGCCCTGCCATTAAAGTGCCACATTTTCATGCAGGTTCGCCACAGTTCGCAAACACAGAAACCGTCGTAAGGTTATCCGGCATAAGGATGCCTGCACCCTTGTGTCATAATCAGTTTCTAACTTGGAAAAAAAATCAGTCTTCGTAAGGATGCGGGCACATTTATTTCGGTGTACCACAATGCAAAACCGAGTTTCATTTGCGTTACTAATTAATTATTGAAGCAGCCTTTGAAGTAAGTCCGCAGCACCTTTATGCAAAATCATTTCACTAACAGAGGTACTAGGATAAAACCATGAACCAAGAATCATTTCACTCACAAAGGTGCTAGCATAAAACCATGACCTTTTAGATAAAACCATGAATCTGCATCAGGTTGTCTGCGTCTATATGAAAAACGCTGAAATGGCATAAAGATGCATTCACCTATCTAAAATATAACTATGATCTAGGCTAAATTCTCTGAAAGGAAATAAAAATGCCGGAACCTTTATGAATAACCCAGGTCTTTTACGGAAGAGCCGAAAAAGACTTTCACGAAGATGTCGATTAAAACGTTTTCTCTTTAAATTAGCTTTTAAATGATGTCGTGTACTATTCCCTGGATGCTATCCGTTTCGTGGATAACAAACATTAATAATATTTCACAAAAAATCTGATTATATTTCTTTATTATCGATTTAGAAATCAAAGCTACATAACTGAAATACATAAACTAGTACATAACACTCTGATTTGGATTTAACACTCTGTACTCACTCTCAATCTTCTTAAGTTGTAAAAACAACATACTGATGTTATAGACCTGAAAACTCTCAAATTCGTAGCAGACACGGACTGCATCTCTTAATGTTATATAAAATGTTTTAAATAATACTTTCTTTAAAAAGTATGTTACACTTAAAAATGAGAGATATTTTACGAAATATTTCCTCAATGATAATTTTCAGTATCTTCTAAAAGTGACCAGTATCTCTATGAACATAAACAAGCATCCGTATTGAAACATCAGTTCTCTAAGCCGACGACTTCTATAAAAGAACAGCTGTAAAGTAAATTCTTGAAGAAGTCTCATTATTAATAGGAATGCTATATTACATATAATCGTGAATGCCTATGAATTTATCTAAAATTATTCAAGCTCACAGATTTAAAATGGTTAGAGTAAGTGATATATTTCGCTTCCTCTTATCCTTTTAATACACTGGCGGTAAAAATTAAAGAAGCAACTATAAAAGTTCTTGCAACTTGAAACGATTTTGCAGGGAACTTAAACAACATCTTTCTTTGGTCATATCTAACATAGCTTTAAAATGCAGAATTGTCTGTTTTTGAATAAATAAATGAGAAAATAAGAAATGTGATATAAAGTGGGATAGGAACACCTGATGTTACATTCCTTTACAAATGAATATAAAAATTAATAAAGTACAGGTAACCAAAATACAAGCTTAATAATACATACATAATATCTGAAGGTATAATTAATTAGGAAATTTAATTACATTTCTTCCGAAATACTTTTTAACTCTTTGTTAACAACCTAAACATATTGTGTTGTGATCATCTCATTTCTCTGATAACAACATTAGATCAAATCTACGAATTTTATCGTGATCAAGAGGCAAGAATTGCGCCGCCTTGGGTACCTTATCGTCGGCAGTACAAATTTGCCCAACTCCGTCCCAGTTTTGAAGGAGAATTTCCTGGTGGACGGATCCGAGTTTCTTCTTCTCCTCCTCCCCCAGTCTCTCGAGAAAACATTCAAGCATCAATATCTTCTTCATTATTCAAACTCTGTCTCAAGATTGTGGAAGCCGAATCCTCTAACACCATTCCAACAGGGAGACACAGCTTAATCATTATACAGGATGGCCCACGAAAAGCTAGACCTCCTTCAATACTAATGCCATGTTCTTTGGAGGAGGACGTGGCCCCTTGCACTTTTCTGCTGTTTATCTACTGTCTGTTCGGCAACATGATATTACAAAATAAAGCAGTAATGTAGTTTAAACTGTATTTCAAAGTTTTGATACTTTTTACAGGGCTTAGCAAAAGCATGGGACTCTAGTTGTTCGCAGACGCATTGAAAGCCTTCCAGTTATCTTTCACGAACCGCCTATGTGCGGGACGACAAGCGCGGTGTCGTAGAGACGCAAATGCGCCCACAAAAAGGATCACACTATCTCAGACACGAAAGAAATTCATCACGATAAGGCGTGAACCCGTTAAGGACGACTCCCAGCCACCGGCGGTAGAAATTATCTCATTCGCCTGCCTAGAGAACATGCCTGCCTGCAGACGCAACGCTTGGAAGAAAATGCGGCTGCATGCCTTCGTTAAAACCACTTCACAAAACGCAACGAGAGTATCTTTTCCAACAAAACTTTGGAACGAGCATACGAACAACTCCACGTTTACTTGGAATCAGAGAGGTAACCAACCTCGATTCCTCCACAAATGTACTCATGAAGCGATTTAATGCCTAACAGGTTCGTCGACGAACAGTATACAAGTATATAACTGGCCGTGTAACTTTCCGTCACAGCAAGGCCCGAGTGGAAAAGATACTCGGATTGGAATCGACTATGCTGCTTCCGTGCTAAGGGAATTTTGCTTTGCTATTAATTTCTTCCCTACATCTCATCAGAAAGATAATGTTCATCTTATTGTACTATCTCTGAAGGTAGACTACGTTTTCTGTCGGTCACCCTATATTATAGTGATGAACAGTATGGTGTTTCAAATGTGTCGTTGTTGGTGTTTCAAATGGGCAAATACTTGTATCTTTTTATATTTATCGAGCATGGTCAGAACCCCATGGTCATTTCAGCCATCTCATCGTCGTAAACGTTGCTCGTGGTGCATCACGATGAGTAACTGATTTTACACCTGCAAGAGCGGTGAAGTCCCGCACCTTTTTTGATGGAGAACATCCCGGAGGTGACGGATTTGAAGGTTTCTCACATCTCTTTCCTTATCACCAAACCTCGCGAAATGACTTTCAGCTCATCAGCATTTTGATTGCCCGAATGCGCCATACACACAATACGCTTACAAACATCCAAGCTTTATCTGGAATTCGAACCTGGGCCCATCGATATTGCAGCTGGTAGAGCTAATCACTATACAGAAAAGAGCGACATATGAAAATGTAAAAGATGTAACTTTCTCTTGCAGCAAAAGTCCACACAGATTCTCCAATTTATGTGGTACTGTAAGAGACAGGTAGCTTTGATTTTTCATTACTGATGAAAACAAATTCTGTTCACAGTTTTCCAGGATGCAGCTGAATATTTTTTCAATTCATTATCCTGGATAGGTCACGACACAGCTGAATAATTTCCTTTTTAAGGCAATTTTTTGCTACAATGCTGAGCACAGCAGGATTTGCGAAAGGTGATTTGAATTTTTTTATATATATGCATATTATCACTTTGATGTTTAATATTAGATTGAATCTTGCTTGAGCTACCAGAAATGTTGCGGCTCCCAATAGTAGTTTCTGTTGCTCTATATGTTATTCAACATAGACTGAACACACAAAATTTCATTATGCATGTTTCCTGCATAAGAAAGAAATAATTTTAGAAATAATTTAAAGAAATAATTTTACCATATTAATTGAGAAAACAGAAGGAAATTTTATTCGATATTTATTAAAAAACTATGTTTTGATAAAAAATCGGGCTGTCTTGTAACGGTTGCTTGTTCACTTTAGGGGCACATGAAGGTTATTTAGCATAATGGAAAGAAAGCCTTTGTGGAATGCACGGACAATTGATTCCTCTTTTAGGGACAATCACCCTTCTGAATCAGTTAGGGGAAATCAACTATCCCTGAAATAGACGGGGAAAATTACGAAAGCCCCGAGTTTCAGCCTATTCGTTGGGATTTGAATCCGGGACGAACTACCATAGTTCATCAGGCCTTCCATTTTCCAGTTGGTGAGTAGGGAAGGAATGCCTTCCTGGATCATTTTATAAGAGAAAATGGACAGTTTTTAAGTTATGAAGAAGGAAGTGAACTACGAGTTTTTTTTCCCTTCGGCAGCTTATATGTTTGAACCTACTTTCTATGAAAATGTGAAAATGTTTGCCAAGCAAACATTAACTTGAATTATGTGGATTACGGCAAAAAGTACGCGTCAAGCATTTTGTAAGGGAAACTCGCTCGTATTCATGTTACACGCAGGGAAAAGCCATGAAAATTTTCATGCATTCAGCCCTTTAGATGAATATGAACTCGGCTAGAATTGCCAGTGTTAAGCAATTTCACCTTTCGGCCACTAGTGAACATGCCACTGATGAGATTTAAATGCGTTTTTTAAATGGATTCTATTAAAATACATTGAAGCTAAATGTTAGGGAAACTTTTTATCATTCAGTGAGAAAATCTTGAAGTATCAATCTACTTAGCCGAAATTTTTTTCCTATGTTAATTTTAATTCACGTTTGTTAATTTTAAGCCAAAGATGAAAAAATAACAATCTTCTGGGATTAATTTTTACTTATGACTACGACACAAGAAGTATGAAATTTAAGTAGAGACGAAATATGTCACCAGATGGCGATACAGAGCAGAAGTATATTTTTAGCTCTCGTTTGATTTTAATAAAATAAACTGGCATTTATTTGGCTAATAAAAAATTAATTTCGAAAATATTATCATCCTAAATATTCTACACGACTTTTAGAACTATCAAACAGAAAATGAATTAAAGCTATTAAATAGATAATTTTGAAAGCATATTTTGAATTAACACAACAAATGTCCGTTCTTTTAAACAGATGTGAGTAAAATGTAATAAAATTTTATGATAATGGAATAAATATTAATATCTTTATCAAATATAAAAGAATTCTTTTGTTCACCTTCATTAAAAAGAATATTTGAATAATTTAAAACAGAGTAAAATCAAATAAATGAGGATTGGCTTTACTCACTAAATACTCTTGAGACTATGTAATTTCAAGGCTTATAAATTATATGCATTAATTTCAACGCATGTATACATAAATACGCCATTAAAAATTTAGTGATTATGAAATTATTTTAATTATAATCAATGATCATTTACTTTAATAATTATTATTAATTATTGTTATTAATTTTTCAACAATTACCAGAAAAAATTTATGCTCAAGTCGAGATATGTTACTAGTAAAAATTAATGAGCTGCAAAAAAAATTACGTAAAAATTAAAGATTACTGGCAGTTGTTTCAACAATTACCAGTAAAAATTAATGAGCTAGTCAAAACATGTTAAGATATGTTATGTTGACTGTATATAATAATCTTCATGTTATTTATTTAGAATTCATATAAAAGATTGAATAATAGAATTTATAATAAAAATTATATAAAAATTCGTAAAGTCGCATTTGCGATTAAGATGAAAAGGACTGAACATGATTCTGACGGAATAAAAACTACATTAACTAAATAAATCGATTTTAGTTTAGATTTAAAATAATTACAAGATTTTAGTGTAAAAATCAGGTTCTAGACATAGTCTGTATTTTAGCAATATTTGCGGAAAGAATATTCTGATCATAATCTGTACTGTAATAACATTTTCAGAAAGTTTCTATATTAAATGCAATTATGATTTCGCTTCTGAAACAAATTTATCGAAAAAGCATCTCATCATATTTTAATGAGTAATTAACAACATATTATGTGAATTACAAGAATAATACGCCATAACTTTAGATTTAAAAAGCGTAATTTTATATTTATTATACTAAAGCATTTTGGTGTTTTCAGTGTTTTCCTCTTTGTTAGCACAGTATGCCAAAAATAATGAATTAATTTCGGTTTGAATTGGCAGAATTTTTTATTTTATTTTATTTATTTGTTTAAATGTGGGTATGAATGCATTTCAAACTGCTTGAGATCCTGAGATACTGTGCAAGAAGAAACCAATTTGAATTGCTTTGTTCACTGCTGCTTTGTACAGCTGTTTGTTTGTTTGTTGTTATTGTTGTACTACTCACTTCAAACAAAAATTCGAAAGACTTTTTATTTACCTGATTTTCTGTTATCTTTGCAACTTTTGCAACATACTTATTCATCTAAAAACTTATAGATGAGTTCCAAATATATGTGGAAATTTCCTCCTTCGTTTTCATATGGGCCAGTTTCGAAAAGAATGAACACGTACCTTGATCAAATTGCCAACAATGCTTGAAACTGCATCTGATGTGAACATCTCAGCTTCACATTAAAAGATGATTAGTGCTATATAAGAAATGAAAAATTTCCGTTGAAGCAATTGCCGTTGTAAACGAAATGTCGAAACAGTTTGTTTTAAATTTCCTTTTTGCATCAGCGAGCTCAGAAGCATCTGATGGCACCTCGTCAAAAATCTTTTTCTCTTTCGGATTCTATACATGGTCTCTAAACTAAAAAAGTATGATAATTTAGCATGTGTTGAAGGATTTTTGCTTGTGAGATAATGTCTCGAAAGCATCTTCACAGTTACGTGATACGAAATTTCTCCCACTTTCTTAGCATGCCTTCGTGGTGTAATGGCCAGAACACTCAGCTCGGATTCGAGAGGTCCGAGGTTGTTCGAGTCCCGGGGAAGGCACTGCTAATTTTTCCAGTCTCCTGCTTCGAAATAACCTAATGTCAGCACTTGCTGCTGATTTCATATCCACTTTGCGCGATTGTAATAATTTGCTTACGCAACTGATTTTTGTTAGCTCTTCCTGCCAGAATATTAGTCTTCAAAGAAATTCAAAGTTGTATAATTTTCATCCACTGCTTCGGCTGTTATATGAGTAAGTGAATCCCTGTTCTAACGAGCGACCTCTTTGAATGCAGAATGGCATGGTTGGAACTGTCCGTCCCTTCATAGCAGGCAACGGTGGCCACCTATTAGGCGCTTCCATAATGAAATGGACACCACTTTCGGCCCTTGTAGTGGCGCAATGTTAATGGCTATTAAATAAAGCTCCCAGCCGTTAAGAAAATATTAGCATCATTGCCGTCGGCTTCCTTTTCTATGTGAACATAACGCACAACAAGGGTTCTTTATGTCTAAAATAAGGTGTGCGGTTCACAGTAATTGAGAACTACCTTGCATTGGTGACCATGTCCAAAATTTTAGCCTTTGTAGCTTTGGCAATTAATGAATTAAATAATTTCCCGCTGGATATCTTTTCCCAAGCAATGAGGGGTTTGTGTGGATTTATGCTTATCTAAAGTCAGGTCAAATTTTGAAATGAAAATTTTCAAAATTTGAAAATGGACATTTATTACTGAACTATAACGCATTCGAATTACAGTACTACAAAGAAACATATTGTTACGGATTTTGTACTTACTTAGCTATTTTTAGTAGAATTATGATTAAAATTCTTTTATTTTCCAGTGCAACGCAGCGTGTGACGAAATTTAAGAGAAAGTTAGGCCTGAAAAGTAAAAATACAAGAGCGCGTGAGTTTAGCATTTAATAAATAGATATCTCGTAATTGTTTTTGATATCCAGAAAAATCGAAAAAATACCAAAATGATCTCGTGAATGATTAAAAAGCTTATAAAAGCTGTAGGAAAACCTAGCTCCGTTATAGTTGTTTCAAGCGAACTGTTGTTGTTTACTTAGTGCTGTTATTGATTGTATCGAATTCGCTGTGAGATCGAATTAACTTTCTCTGTATTTTGAACTGAGTTGTATTCAACGTTTCAGTAGTTCAAAATGTAACTGCTGTGATATATTGTGATATTATACGAATATCTCTGAGGAAATATTTCAGCATTTTGTTTTATTTCTTGTGAAAAGAATAAATTTTATTAACTTTTTATCGACTTGTGCATTCAATCCATTACGAACCCGTACACCTGCAACAATTTTTGATGTCAGAAGCGGATTTGAATGCCAATTACCAGAGCGATGGAAGAACAATTAAGGCAATTTATGGCAGCCTTTGCTGTATTTAAAGAAGAGATTAAAGCTGGCCAAGATTCCATTAAAGAGGAGATGAAAGTGGTTTAAGAAAAGATGGAATCTGGTCAAGAATCAGTTAAGGAAGACATGAAAGCCGTTCAAACTAGCCAAGAATCCGTTAAGGAAGATATAAAAACCATTCAAGAAAAGAACACGAGATGAAAACTGTTAAGAAAGAAATGAAACTGGGTCACGAGGAAATGAAAAGAGAAATCACCTATATAACAGAAAACAAATTTGAAGCTATGGAAGACAGAACTGACACAGTTGAAAACAGAGTTAGAGAAATTGAAGAATGAATTTCTGCCGTTCAACAACAAATTGATGACAGGATGTCTGCAGTAGCCAAAGAAGTTGATAACTTAAAGAAATTCGTACCGTTGGCAGAGAGCAATTCTGATGGTTTTTAAATTTTTAACCATGCCTGCTCTTTAATTAATCTTGGTCAGCTGAGAGTAATAGGGTGTTTGAAAAATTAAAAAAATGTGTTAATATTAGCCCTGGCTTTAAAGATTCCTGAAGGGGACAAAAATATTGGTATTTCAGCGCACGCATGAGATTACGCTGAAGGCTCTGTTTTGATGCAAAGTGGTCAGCACGTAGCCTACTTTAGCAAAACTCTCAGCTGAACACAGCGCAATTGCACATCTGCAGAGAGAGAAAGGTTCGCTGTGCTTTTACCGCTGCAGAGAACATTTTGACAAGGCACCGATAACTGTATATTCCGATAATCTGCTGTGCGTCGATTATACTCCGGGAAAGATTTGTTCCCAAGATTAATCAAATGGGCCTTAAAACTACAAGAATACAACTTAATAATTAATGCGTCCAGAAAATACAACGTTGTGGATGATACCTTATCACAGATAAAATTAGACGAGGAGGGAAAGGAAATAAAATATTCTATGTTGACGTCGAAAATCTTTGACTCTCATGAAACTATCATTGCCGAATTACAAACTGATCCAGAATTTAGTCACATCTATGCCTATTTAAGAAATCCTAAAAATTTTGAACATCTGAGTATAGTGGCCATTAGAAAGACAGCAGAAAATTATGTGATAGCTGACAATCTCTTATGCTATGCTGACACAACAAACGAGAGTAGTGAATTAAGATCGGTTATTCCAGCCAGTTTACGGCTTAACATTTTGGAACAATTACATGGTGTACCTGTTGAGGGCCATCTTGACATTTGAAAAACGATGCAGAGAGTACGTGAGCCGTCTATTTTTCGCAACTTTAAAAATTTATTACGGAATATGTTAGGTCCTGCCATACGTGTGAATTAATTATCGGCGTAAATTATAGCCCGGCAGGGTATCTAAATAGAATACGAGCTACTTTTCCAAATGAATCAGTAGGAATAGATTTGTTAGGTCCATAACCAAGAAGTGATAGTAACAAAAATGGATATTTACTCACTACTGTAGATCACTTCTCGAAATGGGTAGAAATAGTTCACCTTAAGAGCCTCAGCTAAAATTGTATCTTTTTTTTCTAAATAAATATATATTAAAATATAATGCACCAATTAATGTTATATCAGTCACCGGTCCCTAGTTTAGTTGTCAAATTTTCGAAAATCTATGTGCAAGGTTTGGCATACATCATTTGAAGATGGTTCCTTATCGGCCACAATCAAATATTGTAGAACGTGTAAACAAAAATTCCAGCCAGTTACAACTGGTGAAAATTATTCATAGTTATGTAAAACGCTGGGATGATTGCTTCAACAAATTGACGTTTATCCTAAGAACAGCTAAACACAATACTACTGGCAAAACACCGTCAGAGCAATTTTGGAGGAGGAAATTATCCAGTTGGACAAATTATTCTTTGCGCGAAAAAGGGAGACAGAATTTATATTAACAGGCATTCAGAAACTTATTAACGAGGCATTAAAAAATTCGGATATCGCAAAAGCCAAACAGAAATTATATTGCAACCTGAAAAGAAAGGATTTCAACCTAAGATTCTCAAGTTAAAACATGCATTGTCTTCCTCACCACAAGAAAAAGTGGCTAAATTCTATCCAAAATTTGAAGGGTCGTTCATTAAAAGAATTTGTGGTGGTGAATGTTGCTTAAATAACAGCCAGAATATCGCAGAGAACGCGGATCAAGTGAAAAAATATTACGACTGCGCTGATGACAAATGTTGAAAGATATTTTGAAGAAATCAACTTCTGGCAGACAGGAAGCACCAACGTTAAAGATTAAAGATGGGCCTTCTGCGTCAAAGCTCTGATTTCAGAAAGAAAGAAGGCCAGAGGGGGGGGGAATAAAAAGATGCAGATATGAGGAGCCCAAAGGAAACAGCACGAACAGTCCGGGGACAGTACGAAAGAAGAACATGTCGACGAGAATCGGAAGTAAAAGGGAACCAGCTGCAAGATACAGCGAGGGGATGAAGGACAATAAACGCCAGTCAAGCAACTTGCCATCCGAATTACGAGAAAAGAAAGAAAGGAGGAGCATATTTTTAAGTTAGCAGCATATTTTGAAGTTAAATAATTATGAAATATTCACTTTTAGTCTCAGAAACTGAGTTGGAAATTTCTCCATGTTTTCAACCAAGTGAAGCAACTGCGTTACTCTTTAATCTAGAAACTTTTGTTGCATATAAATGATTAGGAATTTTTTTCAATATAGTCAAGTAAAGGATTTGTAAGTGTAAAAGGTGTGTGAAATTGTGTTAAAGCCAAAAGTATACAGTTGGCCTCTCCAGGGCTTACAGGAAGCCTCTATTTAGGCTTTAACTTTAGATAGAAAATAAAAAACTAATCTAATGCTAACTAAATTAAAAACTAGCCGAAGCTTCACAGAAATAACGAACCGAGTTGGCCCTTAGTTAAAGCTCACCGGCGAATACTAGCAGGCATGTAACAATACGGCTGAACGTAGTAAGATTTGTCTTAAGTGTGGAAACTGTTTCTCAACCACGGGGGTAAAATATCAGGTACTATTGTACCTTATTCTTCACAGGACTAGAACCCGGGTATTGTACCTAGGATGGGATCAGGCTCGACAGGGACCGTACTGGTACTGTCTTGTCCGCTCCCTCGGCTGTGGTGGAGCTGATAAAAACAGACAAGGAGGAGGGCGTGGGACTATGCCTGTATAACCAAAAGGGTAAAGTTAAGGCGTCCCCGTCCCTCCGTAATGCGTGTCACCCGATGAGTTTTGCACGAACGCGAGAATTACACTGCTCGACATTGAAAATGCAACACCAAGAAGGGGTGGTCAGAAATTTATGTAAATTTTAGAGTAGACTCACGTCACTGATTTATGCGAATGATGTTAAGTGCGCAGCTCTCCGACGAACGTGAAGTAAGATATAAGGTAAGGAACGTGCAGAATGGGCAATATTCGTGTCGTTATTCCTGCCAGACGAATTATCGAAGGAAGTTGGTTTTTGTCCCGGAGGATACGTGTACTAGGAGAGAATGCCAGGCCGCCGTCAACGTAGGCACTTCCAGCAGATAGACGATTTTACGAGGGGTATGGTGATTGGACTGAGAAGGACGGGTTGGTCCTTACGTCAAATCGCAGCTGATACCCACACATAGATGCCAGCACTGTGCATCGGCTATAGCGAACATATTTGGAACAAGGGAATGTGGGAAGAAGGAGGGGTGCAGGTGCAGCCAGAGTGACGTCAGCACGCGCGGATCGACGCATCCGCCGACAAGCTGTGGTGGTCCCGCAAGTCTCTTGTATCGTGATTCTGCAGCATGTGCAAGATACCCTGGATGTTCCCATGCCCACGAGAGCCATTCCTTGTTGATTGGTTGAACGTGGACTGCACTCACGGCGTCCGTTAAAAAGACTGCCATTGACCCCACAGCATAGACGCCAACCTTTAGAATGGGGCCGGACTGGAGTGATGTGGATGACAGAATGGCGAAACGTCGTTTTCTTAGATGAGTCACTCTTCTGTTTATAAAGTGACAGTCTCCGCATACGTGTGTGGCGTCGACGTGGAGACACATCTAATCCGGCTATAATTGTGAAACGCCCCACCGCGCGACAACGTGGCATAATGGTTTGGGGCGCTATTGCCTACGATTCCAGATCCCCACTAGTTCGTATTCAGGGCACTATGGCGGCCCAACGATACTTCGATAATGTACTGCGGCCGGTGGCAATCCCCTACCTTCAGGGGCTGCCTGATGCAATTTTTCAGCAGGATAACGCCACAGTGCCAACATGCTCTGCAAGGTTTACAGATGCTTCCCTGGCCACCGTACTCTCCTGACCTGTCACCAATCGAACATGTGTGGGATGTGATTGGACGCCGTTTGCCTCGTTCAGAAGATGAACTGTGGCAAATGGTTGAAAGGGAATAGAGAGCCATTCCTTAAGACACCATCCGCACTCTTATTGTCTCTATGCCTAGACGTGTTTCTTCGTGCATCGCTCTCCGCGGTGGTCCTACATCCTACTGAGCCGACGTCGTTCTCGCTCTGTGTTCTGACTATCATTTTGAAATAAAGATCACTTATCGCTGCTTGCTGTGTCTGTCTTTTTTCCAAATTTCATCACTTTCTGACCACTCCTTCTTGGTGTTGCATTTTCAATGTCGAGCAGTGTATTTGAGCTCTTATATTCTTTTATACTTTTTCAGTCTCGTCATTGAAGTGTATTTAATTTCCTGCGCCTGAGGCGAACTTGCTATTACTATTGATAGCTGTTACTTGCTTAATTGTCTCTTCTAAACATAACCTTTTATCAGAATACTATATAAGAGTGAAAAATGAATGTCTCATAAGAGTTTGGTTTTAATAGTTCACCTTGTTTAAATTCTAGTGTGAAACATATATACTGCTGAAAGAAAAGTAAAGCTTCAAATGGCTTTCATTTTCAAATTTTACATCAAAGTTTATTATCTCGTTAGTTGTTTAATTTGACCAATAGAAACTGATCAATTTTAGTTTTATTTGACACGGATTTATTGTCTTTTATAATGATATTAAAGCTTAATATCATTAATAAAGGCAATATTTTATCCTTTATTTTAATATTTTCGAGAATTATATTGGAGATTTTGTTCCCGGAAAAAAAGTGTCAGGAAAATGTGTGAAAATACCAATAAAGTAGAATCTCGAGGTCAGAAACCTTTGGTACGCCGTACTGTTTCATGGTAACTGTGAAGAGATGAAGCACCGTGTCTGTCACTGATGACCGACTATACAAAAAATAAACAGTGTTTCGCTGTTAAAGCAAAACTAAAATACTAAATTTAATTTATAAAAAAAGGGAAACTGTAGCAAAAACTTTTAGACGAATACCTACACACACACACACGAAAAACAAATGTGCAAAAACTCATTATTTTTATTTATTTTTAGTTCTATTAACTAAAGTAATTTTAAGGAAGGTTACTGAAACGTATACAAAATAGATCAGAATTTCTAATGCAAGTAAAATAAAATGCTTTATGTTCGTTATTTTACATGTAGACTTGGATTCAGGTCTTACAAATTGTTTTGCAATGTCTTCGCAGCATTTATTCCATAATTTTCGGACAATGTTCCACCTTTATTTATCATTATGCAAGCGTCCGTCATAAATTTTTACGCAAATTTTTTGCATTTAATTATTATTACTAAATTTAATTATTATTACTAATTAGGGCTATTTCGTAGCCAGTTTCTTTCCAAATGCTGAGGTAGTCTTACAGTAGACATACATGTATTGCAATAGCAACGCGTCACCAGGTTCAGCGGCTGAGTCAGAAGTATTTGAGTACTCTTCTTCTGTTATCGGGGCCGAATTCAGAAATGTATATATGTATGGATATCTGTGTTCTTATATTCATGTATATATGTACATTCGTACTTATATGTGTATACAAACACATACCAAATACAAACATGCAGACATGCATATATTTCTGAACCCGGTCCCGATAACAGAGTATTGATCTTTGTTTTATAATACGAATTCCCAAATGCCACTTAACAATTATCATTTGGTGCTGCCATCTATAAAACAAAAAGCTAAACAAAAGTTCCGAATAAAAAAATTGGAAAGTTCTCAGTTGCGTGCACTCAAGGCTTGGCTCCAGCATTTTCGGAGCCCTAGGCGATCAGTGCAGCTGGTGCGCTCACGTGAACTTAATATATTAATTTTGATATCAAAAAGTACTTTTATTTACTTGTCAGCTGGCGCCCTAAATCACCTATGCTTGCAGCTGGCCCTACGTGTACTTTGATAACCTAATCCAAGTACGAAAAATTTGGCATTTTCATATTTCTACAACACACAGCTGTGAATACCTTTTCTTGAAGTAAGATATAACAAACAAGTTTAGGAAATTTAATTTTTAGATATTCCAGTGGCTATTATTTCGGTTTCAGAAGAGAATCTAATCATTTCACGGCTGAAAAGGAATATTTCAGTTGATTATTTTGAGGAGTAAGAAATTGCTAAAAAAATGCGTACGCTTAAGCTACGCATTTAATAGATGCAATAAATTAAATACAATAAATAAAACAGAGCAAGATATTATACCACACACTGGTATTTCAATGCTGATGTCTCATTTTTCTCAAATGATACATAAACTATTCTTAAAATATACTTAGCGCTTTTGGAGGGAAATATTCAGGAACTATCTCAAAGTTTGACATGATTTCATGTTTCTTCGTTCCATCTCTAACTCTTCTATAAAATCGTGGCATTCTTTAACAGCAATATAGATTATCTTTTTAAGAAAGTTATTCTCTTAACATACGGGCTGATATCTTAGCCCAGAACTTTCTTCTGTCTTCCTTATGATGTCGCTCTAAGCCACTGTGGATCCCCACTGCTGAATACTGGTATTCAGCATTCGACTTGGGATGGAACCAGGCATACGAGCCGGCTGCATGGCTTATATTCATGTGTTTCACCGTGTATAACTTGAACATGAGTCATATTTTCTAAAACAGAGTTCCACGAAGATAGTTCTTTCCTTGGGCAGGAATTTCTTGGGATTTGCTCTCCCTTGTATGGTTTATTCATATCCAAATAATCTAATACACTGTGTTACTGAAAAGCAGTTTTCACCTAGTGGAGCGTTCTACGGCTTCAGGACATTTCTTCAAGACGATAATCAGGGAAAGCCAGTTCGAATGCAATTGTTGCTGATACAGTGCTTAAAAAGCGATTCTATATTCTTGATATGACAGATACGTATATTAATAGGAAACAAAGTTGAAGTAAAATTTAAGTATTTCAAATATCACATTTACAAGTCAAAGCGCTACTACATATTTTGGCTCAGGCCTTCAGATTATGCCAGCAAACTCGGCTAGTAATGCTAAAGCTGAATTTAAGTAAACTCAGAATCTGGAAAATTCTGGTTTATTTAGTTTGGTTTAGTTGATTATGGCAAAGCATTTGAGAACTATCTGCCTAAGACACTTTCGTGGAGGTCTTTATAAGAAAAACTGCCTCGTATACATGCTACTGATAGGTAAAACCACGAAAAACGTCCACATAGCCAGCCAGAAATTGGAAGAAAATAATAACGAGATGGTCAGCGAATGCTGCCAAAAGCTTTTGTCTAAATTCAAAGAAATCTGCTCTTATATACATTAACTAATTTTCATCCTGGTGAGAACGGACAGGCAAAAGTAGAAGTGACAGTAAAGGCAGAAATAATAAGATGTAAGGTTTATCCTAAGTTTATTAACAGTTATTCTAAGTTGTGATTCTTTCCTATTTATTCTAATTTCAGCTTACAATTTCCTGCCAGAATGTAATTTCAGAAACGCAATGAAGGCAAATGAGTAAGCGTAGTATTTAAGTCGATGCTTCACCGACGTCTACAGAGCTATTCTGATTTTCCTCACTAGCACGCGATTGCCATTTGGCTACAGTCTCTCTGAGCGACTACGCTCGGCCATATTTTAGGCCATTGCTTGGCTTCGCCGATTTAATTAATATTTAGATGCCAACTACTTCGAATTCTGATAGCTTCGGCTCGGCAGATAGCTTTAGTTAAGCTTGGTTTAGTTTAAATTCGTAATTATTTAAGTACAAGCCAAAGTGGAGGCTTTGTGTATACTCCAAGTAGGACTTGATTGTATTTATTCTGAGAAATAAAGGGTAGTTCACCCTTCTTAAATTTTACGTGTTTATTGACACACTTAAGCGATTATTCGCTTGCTAGTGTTCGTGGGGTTCTAAGTCTGAACTGCCCACCAGCGGCTGAGCGGTAAAGACGCTGAACACTGGTAGTTAGGTCCGAGGCTCGAATCCCGCGAACGGGCTGGCTGCATGGGCGTTTTTGTGGTTTTCCCCATGTATAACGTGTATACGAGCCAGTTTCCCTTAGAAAGTCCTCCACGAAGGCATCTCTCGCCTTAGGCAGATAGCCCTCGTGTGCTTTGCCATAATTGAATAACCTAAGCTAACCTAACCTAAGTCTGAACTTTGAAATAAGTAAAACCCCACATGTGGCGCCCGAAATTGTTCTTAACGAACCATGCCGCTAGGCACTGAAGATTTCTCTTTGACCCCTCCCACCTTTCACTTCTTTCAGCAACAACCAAGCCCTATGGAGAGATTTGGATTTATCGTGGAAACGATGAGAGCGGCGATGAAGCCAACAGTAACTTTTGACGGAAGAGGATCCTTAATGACCTTCCTGGAGCAGCTGGATCTACACTTCGCGTTATATCCTGGAACCAGCCGCAAAGAATTATCATCGCTACGACGAATTTAAAAGATCAAACCTTCAGCTGGTACAAGAACATCGGCAAGAGTTTGTTGGGGGATCCAGGACCCGAAACACACAAGCGGGAAAATTTTAAAACTTTGATATTAAAGGCATTCCCACTTCTAAGAGACCACGCAAGACTGGAATCAGAATTATTTAGTAAATATCAAACTAACTTCGACCAATTAACAGATTTCATCTTAACGAAGATCCATATCGTCAAATTATTACATGGGAAAAGGCCCGGCAAAATAATCATCGAAATAATTTTGCCGCGGTTGCTTCCATCAATTCAGGACTTTCTTTAATTTAGAAATCTGCAGACGCTGGAAAGTTTATTCGAACTAGCTGTCAAATTTCATAGTAGGCGAACGGCCGAAAACACGCGTGCGAACAATTTTAGGCAGTATTCAAGGTTTCACAACCAGACGAAACCTCAAGGTCAACAGAATTCCTGTCAGCAAGAGGGGAAGGCAGCAAAGCCGGATAAGAGGAAGCCGGTCAGACTAAAGCATGAAAAAATAAAAAGCAGTTGGATCAAAGGGTTGAAAAGAAAAATTTAAACTAGTCATGGTGACCAGAAGGAGGGTGAAATCCCCGTGTGAGAAGGTAAATCCCTCAGAAATCAAACTGAATACGGTAGTCGTACAAAATTTGGCTTTGCCAGAAATTCAAATACTATGAAACGACGTCCTTACAACCGCCTTACTGGATACCGTGGCTCAATGCAGCTTAATGTCGCAGGATTTTTTTAAAATGCATTTTCATTGTTATAGCCTGTTTAAGACAATTGTTTGCCTTGGACAACGTGTGATCGCTACCCAAGGCAAACAGTATGGGAAAAGTGGGGCTGCATGTTCAAATAAAAAATGAGGTTCAGAAAATCAATTTTCTCGTAGTAAAGAATTTACTAACCGCAGTCATATTGGGGGTTGATTTCGTACGCGCAGCTAGAGCAAAAATTAATTTTAAAGAGTCTACTTTACAGGTCAAGATGGACAAAATTCAAGAAGAACAAGCTACAGTGCCGGATGTGAATCTAAGTCACCTCGAAGAAGGAGAAAAAGAAAAATTCCAAGAACTGGTAAGAACCATTTCTCAGTTATTCGACGGTAAACCTGGCTTTTGCCAGATTGTGTCACATAGTATAAAGCTGGTAAGGAGCCCCCGGTTCGTTTAAAACCTTATAGATACGACCGGGTGAAGGAAGACATTCTCGAACAACGCATTAAGAAAATGCTCGAGGATAAGATAACTATGCCATATACCAGCCCATATGCTAGTCCTGTAGTTTTATGTAGAAAGAAGAATGGACTGCCACCCGCTTATCCGAACGCATAGAGATTCGCTGTTGATTACCGAAAATTAAATAGGATAACGAAATACCCCACATATCCGCTCCCGATAATAGATGAAATTATAAGAAAGATTTGGTCGACTAAATATATGTCCACTTTAGACCTGACGTCAGGCTATTTTCAAATTGCATTAAAACCCGAGGATGTCGAAAAGACAGCTTTTATTACAGGCGTGTATGCTTTTTTGAGGATGCCGTTTGGCTCAGCCTGAGCTCCGGCTACATTTCAAAAAGTGATGGATATTGTTTTAAGGCCAGTCTTGGGAAAAAGTACAGTCACCTATCTTGATGATATTATTGTGACAAGCGAAATCCTAGAGGAACATATTAAACATTTAGAGGCAGTTTATATATTATATGAAGCGGAACTCAAAACTAATGCTAAAACGTGCAAATTTGCTGCGAAGGAATTGAGGTACCTCGGCTATAAAATCTCGAAAATCGGTATTGAAACTGACAACTCTAAAATTTTAGCGATAAAAATTTATCCACCGCCAAATAAGGCTACGAAATTATCATCCTTTCTGGGAATCTGTTCCTACTATAGAGTATTCATTAAAGATTTTACAAAGTTAGTTGAACCCTTGTTTCTTTACCAAAATGGGCCGTCAATAGCTTATTTTAGCAAGACGCTTAATCAAACTCAACGAAATTATACCGCAACTGAGCGGGAAACCATCGTGGTCCTATTAGCGGTGCAAAAATTTCGTGTGTACTTCGGAAGTGCTCCGATAACTGTGTATTCAGATCACGCGGCAGTTGGTCGAATATACCCTTGTAAAAATCTTTGGCCCTGGCTCATACGTTGGACACTAAAACAGCAAGAGTTTAATTTAATAATAAAACAGAGGCCGGGGAAAGAAAATGTAGTTGCAGACGCACTATCAAGAATAAAGTTCGAAGGAGACGGAAATAGAGTTAAATATATGATGCTAACAACGAAAATAAATGAATCTCGGGAAACAATTATTCCCGAATTAAAAACGGACCCAGAATTTAAAGACATTTACGCTTATCTGGAAGATCCCTAAAATTTTGAACATGTAGACTTAACTGCTATTCGCAATACGGCGGCCCATTATGAAATTATCGATAAAGTGCTCTTTTTACGAAAAAAAACCAACGATAATCAAGAATTACGGCCGGTAGTCCGAATGAGTCTACGTGTAAGTATTCTAGAGGAGCTCCATGACTCGAAATTAGGAGCCCATCTTGGTGTTAGGAAAACCCTGCAAAGGTTCCGCGAAGCGGTGTAATTTCCGCAGTTATGCAAAGTTGTGACGGCGTATGTCAGGTCATGTCACTTGTGTCAATTAATTAACGGCGTTAATGACAACCCGGCCGGGTACTTAAATAGCATAAAAAACACTTTCCCAAATGAATTGGTTGGCATTGATTTGCTCGGTCCCTACCTTAGAACAAATATTAATAAAAATAGACACTTGTTAACCATTGTGAATCCCTTCTCAAAGTGGGTGGAAATAATTCCCCTTAAACGGGCTTCCGCAAAAATAGTAGCAGATTCGTTTCTAAATAAATATATTTTAAAATAAGGGCCCCAGTAAAAGTAATATCAGATAATCGTAAGTAATTTATTTGAAAACCTATGCACAGGCCTTGGCATGCGCCATCCTAAATGGTACCTTATAGACCGCAATCAAATAATGCGGAACGTGTAAATAAGAATATGGTTAAAATTATTCGGGATCATTAAGATTTATCATGTCTGTTGGGAAAACTGTATCAATGAATAAGGCTTCGCCTTGAGAACAGCAAAAGATGATATCACACAAAAACCCCGCAGAATTATTCGTATGAAAAAAATTTTTAACGCCTCTGGATAAGCTATTTTTCGTTCAATAAAGACAGGAAGAGATTCAATTGAATGATATTCAGAAAATTATTAATGAGTCCATCAATAATTACGATGCGGCGAGGTCGAAACAAAAATTGTGTTACGATAGAAAGAGACGCGACGTAGAATACACGATATGCCAGAAAGTGCTAACATTAAAGCACTCTTTATCATCTGCATCCCAAAATAGGGTAGCCAAATTTGAGCCCAGGTTTGAAGGGCCTTTCATTATCGAGAAGATTAAATTTTCTATGGTTTACTTAAAAGTGGAAAATCGACAGCAAGCAATTGCTAATATGAACCAGCGTACGGATTTTCTAGTCTTAAAAGTTTTATTTCAAGTTCCTGGGAGTGCGTCAAGAATATCGATTTCGAAGTCACCTAGCAAGGAAACCCCAGAGACCGAAACAAAACAACCGGAGAATACTGTAGAAAGGACCACGAAACGAAAGCAACAGCAGCCACAAGGTTCAGGCTCAGCGAGAGTGAAGAGAACGAAACAGACAAAAGTTCCCCTTCAACAGAAGCCAGCGCCGATGGGAAAGCGGAAGCGGCTAATGGAAAAAAAGCAAAGAGATCATTCAACGATACAACCGAAGCCAACTACCTCGAGAGATACCATAGGAATATGGCAGACGAGATCTACGAAAAGAAAACAACTCGACGAGGCAAGATACCTTCTTTTTCAGAAAACCAGAAAAACCAAGAGAAGACTGAAAGATTCGGAGGCAAGGTCCGGATACTACAATGAAAGAGGAAGCCAGAGTTCTAGAATCCTCAACCTACAAGAACACAGGCCGATTCAACGCCCGAGGAATGAAAAGAAAAGAATGTCCGGAAGCGAATACCAGCCGCTCGAGACGACTGAGGGTCCGAAGTTTGAAATAGCCGACATGGCAAGAATTCTGCGCCAAGAGAATGCAAGAGAACCAAAAAGATAAGTGAAAATTTTCCTTGTTTTCTATTTTGTATTGAAAGTTCTATTTGTGTCATGTATTTTAAGTTGCTAAATACTGTTTAAAGCAAGAAATTGAATTCGCAAGTTTGGGAGAATGTAGTTGTAACTATCTGTTAAACAGAAAAGATTTTTGAATTCGCAAGTTGGCGAGAATTTATTTTGTAAATACTTTCTTTTCGAGAATTCTCAAGTTACGAGAAACTAATTTGTGAATATGATTAGTCGAGAGACTTTAAGTGTGTTAACTCAAAGAAAGATTGTAGCAAAACTTTGTAAATTTTGTATAGCAACTATAACGAATGATGTAAAATGAATTTTAAAATATTGTATGTTAAAATGTTCGATTGAATGTGGAAATGCTGATGCCAGCTTTTAAACTATTGTAAGAGTTAAACTTGTACAAATGTAAGTTTTTGCCAAGCATGAGTATAAATACTTTGTATAAGAGATGAATAGAAAGAAAGTATAGATTGAATGTGTTTAAAGTTAGGCTCTCCACGCATCACTTCAGAATTTTAAATTAAGGTCTATTAGGACATTAGATCTAGTTTTGTGTTTAAGGAATCTTCTGAGGTCTGGAAAGTTAAGTTTCTAACAAATCGTAGCTGTTTGATAGTTGGTAGTGTATCTTTGCGATAACACAACAATAAAACGCTCGTATCACTCAGAACAAATTCTAAAGGGCGTGGGGGGCGGAAGAAGGTTTAAATTTTGGTGTGAATGAAAGTGTTTGAGGGCCAAAAATAATTTCAATAATAGGATAATGGTAGCAAAATAAAATGGTTTGTGAAACATTTGACTAACATAGTTTCCTTCCAGAAGAGCGGAAAGGTCAAAAATGAGAACCTGTTCAACAGAGAAGAAGATGTTTGTCCCAGTCAATTTGTAAATTAAAAAAAAAATTGAATGTAAAATTCTTAGCTTTAGTATAGCTTTAGATATTGTGTAAAGTTGGGCCCTAAACAGAAAACGTTTTAATGATGAATTCAAGAAAGCACTATTGCTACAAGTTTAAAACTTTGAAGAAAAAGAGTTCTGTAGAATTAACACTCTTAAATAAAGTCGTTTTGAGATCTTATTCTTCGAGTTGTTAAATTCTCGCAGGGAAAGATGTAAGGTTTATCCTAAGTTTATTAACAATTATTTTAAGTTATGAATTTTTCCTATTTATTCTAATATCAGCTTACAATTTCCTGCCAGAATGTAATTTCAGAAAAGCAATGAATGCAAATGAGTAAGAGTACTATTTAAGTCGATGCTTCACTGACTACTACAGAGAGAGTCTTGATTTTCCTGACTAGCGCGCGTTTGCCATTTGGCTACATTCTGTCTGAGCTACTGCGCTCGGCCACACTTTAGGCCAGTGCTTGACTTCGCCAATTTAATTAATATTTAGGTGCCAACTACTTAGAATTCTGATAGCTTTGGCTATATCTTTCAGATAGCTTTAGTTAAGCTTAGTTTAGTTTAAATTCATAATCAGTTAAGTGGAGGCTTTGTGTATACTCAAGTAGGAGTTGATTGTATTTATTCTGAGAAATAAAGAGTAGTTCACCCTTCTTAAGTCTTACTTGTTTATTCACACACTTAAGCGATTATTCTCTTGTTAGTGTCTTGGGTTTCTAAGATAGAGCATTGGAATTAAATGAGTAAAGCCCCACAATGAAAACTGGTTAATAAACATCCGATCCTACAAAATCTGAGAAATGTATTTTTTATGTTTTTAAAGTTTTTAATACAGTTGAAATGATCCGATGACGAAAGTATGTTTTCTTAGAAATGTACATTTGAAGATATACATGCATAATTTCTTATCACCATTTGTACATTATGAATCAAATTTTAATTAATAAGTTTTCTGATTAGTTTTGCTACGAAAACCTATTTATGCTTAACTTTCTGTTCCTACTTGGCCGCATAAAATTTTAAATTTCGTGTATTTTTATCAAAAGCTTTGATGTGTCAAAAATTAGCACAGTCTATAACCATATCTTATTTTTTATTATTTTCTTTCACTGGAACAATGAGTCTAAGACCAGGAGGCCATGCAATCTAGGTCAAGACATCATTTAATCATGTAATCGTTTTGAAACCCCCTGTATACAGGGCTTAGTCATGTTCGATTAGTCTTATTCATGTACGACTGATGAACGGAATATAGAATGCTTTTGGGAAAATTTCCATTTCTTGACTGTTATAATTTGTGAAGTAAATTCAAGAAGTGAGTTTGAGAAATGCAAGAGGTCTGTGAAACTTGTTTTGAAATAGCACGTGATTGATTACCTTGTAAAATTAACTCAGTTGCTTCGTTCAGACACTGAGCATTAAAAATAATTATTTTAAAAGAACCTTTAAAAATTAGCTCATTCCTTTGCTAAATTTCAGAGAGATGCAGACAAAATATAAACGTATCTTCTGTATTAGTAATGACAAAAGAAAAGAAAACAAAGCACTTATGCTGATTTGCTTGCTGACATTAACAATTATTGTCTCAAAAACATTGTATATACAAACAACCGTTTTGAAGGAGTAAGACAGTAATTGAAGGAGAAGAACCACTTACATGGTTACTCCACCCGGACTGAATATAAATGTTTTTGTAAGTAAAGTACGAGCCTAGTTGTGAAACTTTTGGCTAATTTTAAAATAGCTCTTAGTTGGATCGCGGGCTTTGGCATTTTCCGGTAAATAATTAAATTTATGCAGTGTGATTATACAGGGTTAGCATAACTGATTCATTCATTTTGAATAGGCTGTATTTTCAAAAGTATTATGAGTACGCACATGAGAAATATATGAAAAGAATCACAAACTCACCAAGTTTTTTTTTCACTATTTCACCAAGTTTCTCGGATAAGTGGAATGTTTCTTCATCTCTGAGTATCATCTTGGTGGCGAAATCTTCATCCTCGAATGCCGACGCAAAAATCGAGTCCTCCGTAATCCTCCGGATTTAATTGTCGCAGGAGCTACACGTGGTACGGTTTGAAATGTTGTCAGGACTGAGTGTTTGATGCATACTCTTGGCGAACATAATCGTGAAGTAAACTAAGTCCTGATCTTGAACAGGGAGCTGAATGCAGCTATGTTCTGTGGTAGAATACTGTGATTAAGTGGTAAAATGACTGCACGTAAGAAGGATTTAAAATCCTCTTTTATTAAACCACAATTATACACAGCCACTTCCCAACTCGGGAGGGATACAGAAAATAATGACCGCACTAGTCGTTGCTCACAGAGCTATAAACGCGAGGTTGGCCTCTATGCTAAATGGTGCGTAGGAAGATTTAACTAATACTAACGCACTTAGATTTACTTCAATAAGTAATAGCGTAACAGCGCTAAGGCTTAGAATTGAAATACTAGCTAGTCAGGCGAACGTCGAACAGAGCAGCAGTAATCTGAGACCAAAAGCTCTCTCACGCTGAGAAGTTCCTACCTATCGCTTAAATACAAACTTGCCTCCACTTCAAATTAGCATAAAGCTGAAACGCGCGCTCATTCTAACGGGAAGTTGAAATAAGAAATCATAGGAAAGGAAAATTAAAAATAAAACTTTGTTAGTTTAAACTAAAACCTTACAATGTAACCGTCGACGCAAAATCTTCCACACAGTTTTTTGTGGTATTCCGAGCACCTGGTCAATTGACAGGACGAACATCTAGACAACAGTGCTACAAATTGTATAGCATGAGCTCAATTATCGTCTAGACGTGTGTCATGTCACCAAACGCGCACATACTGAATATTTGTAGAGGGTGCATAAACTTGATGAATTTGTGGTTCTTTTCATTTATCTTTCATGCGTGTACGTAAAATACTTTTCAAAATATAGTCTTTTCAAAATGAATGAATAATTTATGCTAAGCTTGTATATGTTGATTCATTTTATTTATATATAGCATTCTTTTTAAAACTCGTTAATTACGTTTTCATAACAAAGGTATCGGTAAATGCTAGCATATCAGCCTCAGCAGTAACTATTCTAAATTACTTATTAAATTGCTAAGATAGATAGCAATTTTAGAAAATTTCGCCGTAAAAATTAGCAGTTTCAAATTACTTAAATAAAAGATAAGAGTAGTTAGGATACAATAACAAGCCGAACAAATATTAATTTAGAAGTCAAAGAACAAAAATCAGAACAAAAACAACAGAATTTCAAATGCCTGTGAAAATTTGAAAATATAACGTTGATTTTTGTTGTTTGACTTTTAAATTAAGATAAGAGTAGGTTATGAATATGAAAAAGCTCAAAAGAGCTGAATATGACAAATCCCAATTGAATATCTGAATATGACAAAGTTCACAAGAGCTATCTGCTTAAGGGTACGGATGCTTTCGTAGTTCCCGCTTTAAGGGAAACTGGCTCTTATTCACCAAAAGTAAAAGAGAAGATATATGTTGTTGTTGTTGTCTTATCCATGAAGTTAATGGAAGAATGATTGCCAGAGCCACAAGAAGGCTGGATTTCTATTTTCACCCTAATTTTTAGGCAGTGCACCCGGGGGAGGGTCCGAGTGTCTGCCACCCCTCTACCCTACCACCAATCCACACTGGAGGACTTTCGGCTTGCTATGTATTTAGAGTGCCCCCCCATGCAGTAAAGACACTATACATTTACAAATACCCAGTAGGCACATGATTTTTGTCATGTTGAAATTAGACAACTGTGCTACCCCACTTGTCCTTAAATGCACAACAGTGCAAGAAAGATTTCAGAAGTCATAATTTATTACACAGAAAATTCATGGTATAAAAGTGAAATAATTGTAGTTGTATAGTGCTTCGAACTGCGAAGCGTAAAGAAATCAGTATCTCGTATGCCCAACAAAATGGCAATAATTGCTTTAGAAGACGAAACGTTGAACGTGTGTTCTGGGTATGTCAGTCCAAGCAGTTTCGACACGTTGCCAATCTTCATCTTCTGTAATCACGGGTGGCTTGTGACGGGTTAGCCGTTGTACAGTCATGAATCACACTTGCTCAATATGTAACAAATCTAATAAATGCATTGGTAAAGGAAAAATTGAACATGACCAAGCAAGAATTTTTTGTTTGTTTAACTGATTAAGAAACAACACATGATGGTTATTTTCCTAAGGAAAGAGATGCCTCCGGGAACATTTTCTAAGGGTTACTACTAATTTATGCTGCACGTGGGGGAAAAACTCCAAGCAGCAAGCCAGTATTTTTTTTTTTTTAAGTTTGTCTTTTCTTCCTCCCTTCCGGAATGGGAATACCAATTATTTTTTTTAAATCCAAATCCAAGCCTTAAATTCAGCTTACGAGATTCAAAAGCGTCATACTTCCTCCTTTTTTTTAAACGACTTTTAAATAATCTGTGGTTGTATGGAAGCAGTAAAAATGCTTAAGTTTGATCAGTTAATGTTTTTTAAAAGGAATGATTACGATTTCAAAGCAAATTACTACAAATGATGATTGATACATCTCCTTTCAATCAATGTGTAAAGAAAACATTAAAAACTAAAGTAGTAGACGGCATCAAAAGAGACTCCAGTCCTTTTTATCACCCTACATAAATTAGCTCAGATCTGCAGAAAATCAAAAGCATTTCTGTTTAATTTCTTCAAGAATAATTTCTTTGATTTATGTACTAATTACTGTAAACGTATAATGGGTAGAGAGAACTTAGTTTTAATTCACTTTCCGTAAAAGTTATTTTATATAAAAATAGTGTTAAGCTTTCTATATCACGTGAATGTTTATAATTTAAATAATCTTAACAACATTCCTCCAAAATACTACGAATTATCTGATGTTAAAATAGTCTACTAAAGTGAAAATTAAATAGTTAAAATTCTACGAAAATATTCAAATGAGGCCTAGAATTGAATTCTCGTAAAATTTTACATACCTGCCAATGTAGAAGCGGTACCATACAAGCGGAAATAAGATTCTTTTCATCTGCACCATATCTATTCTTAATGAAAGGCATTAAATATTCCATTATGGTTTCCATTACTTAAACCACATAATCTGCCGGCGGCGAAGGTTAATTATCTAGCAGGAAGAGTATAGAAGAAAATGTGAGTAATAATTTTTTTTTTCTAGAGAGTGAGCAACTTTGTTCTAAATAAGCAAAAGGAACGGATGAAGACGACAGCCATATAACAGCTGCATTACTGCTATCCATAAAATTCTAACTACTAAAGGCCCTCTGCTGTTAACAAAGGCTGTTGAATATTAGTTATCTAATGGCTTTAAAGAATAGAACAATATTGGCTGTTCATTAAAATCACAGTGAATGATACATGTATTATAATACTTTGATTCTTTACGTGGTGTAGTCAATTAATGCACCATGAAAACAGTTTTCAAATACTGATAATAAAAACATTTGAGACTCAGAAATTTCCCTATAATTTTAGAATTTTAGCAGGAATTATTATTCCCTAAAAGAGAAAGGGGAGTAGCAGTAGTGTGCAATGGGGATAGCTCCTTACCACGGGTATGAACTAAAAAGGAGTTTTAGCTATCTCCGAGGACTATATGTACTAGCTGGCCTAACTCCTATTAGGGGTTGACTGGAAGTTCAGACCAGATTTCTATGTCTAAATTTAAAGTATTTTGCATGGCCGTTAAACAATGCATAGCAATTGAAGATATTACATATTTATACAAATATACATTATGCATAGTTATATAAATTATCAGGACTTAGCATTCTGTGTGTATTCTTTGAGAACATGGTAAATTCTGTAAAGGGTTCTTATCCTTACATTCTAAGTCCTGAACTGGAACAGGGAGCGGAAGGTACGCTATGTTCTGATGTAACTGCTGGGCTGGAGAATAACTGCACGTGAAGGGATTTGAAATCCTCTTTTATTCACTCACTATTAAATACAAACCTCCCAATTCGGGAGAGATACATAACGTAACAGACCACACTTTGGTCGAACTTAACAATCAAATAAATTTAAATAAATTAAAATAGAACTTAAATTAAACTTTGCTTCGCAGAGCAATTCGCGGAAGTTGGCCTCTATCTAAAAGGGTGCGTAGCAAGGTATACTAAATACTACCGCACTTTAATTTATTTTACAATGCAATCACGTAGTAAGCACTATGGCTTATAAATTTAAACTGCTAGCTGGTCAGGCGAACGTTGAGCAGCGTGACCGTGATCTGAGGCAAAGCTCTCACACACCGAGAGGTTTCTACCTCTGGCTTAAATAGTGCTTGGCTGAACTTCAAAAATTAGCATAAGCTAAAAACGCGCGCTTCTTCTGACAGGAAGTTGAAGCAGAGAGGAGATAGAAAAGATTTAAATTAAAATAAACTTGGTTAGTTTAACTAAAACCTTACATACTTCCCGCCAGAATTGCGATAGTTAAACTACTTTGGTCCAAACGGACCATGTTGAAAACTAGCAATTCTAAATAGTCGAAAATTTCACTGTTCTAAACTTAGGCCAACTCTTACAAGGCAATATATGTTTGTGTAAAATACAGACGAAATTTTCTGGAACAACAATCTTCAACATTTTTTTTTTCAAGTCTTATTCTTCAAACAGTCTTACTCCTTCCAGCAAAATCTGGAAGGAAAACAACTTTAGTATGACATAATAACAGAATAATTCTAAGTGGTACAAATCCTTTTTTTTTTTTTCTGTGTAATTTTGCACACACACATTATCATTCAAGCACAATTAAATTCTTCCCCCGTATGCTCTCTCACCGGTGTTGGATGTAAAGCAAACCGCCATTGCGGGTTTTTATGTGTTCGGGGGTGTTCAACTCTTCCACCTACAATCGACTAACATTAGTTAGAACTTGACATACGAGACCTGAAAAAAACGCCCTATAACCAGCTAATCCTAAGGTTCTCACTAGCTTTATGTCTAACACTTTAAGTGTATTTGGTGGAGAGCCTAATTAACACTTGCATTCTAAAATAGTGAATCTTTAACTTTTCATGCATACAAATTCGCAGTTTGCACACAACATTCACATTAATATTGCACTTAACGTGCATTGCTAGCATAATATTATTTGTTACATTTCATAACACATTAACAATTTCACAGCAATCCTGAAATGCAAATAGAAGTTAAATTTCTAAGCTTACAGAAATATAGGTTAAATTTCTAAGCTTACAGCAAGTGCTTCCTATTCCTTTCTCAAGGTACTTTCTTGAAATATCAAATTACATTGAATTAATAGTCTACAGACTAAATCGTGTTTTTCAATTTTCCGAATTTTCATTCTAGACATTTTACAAGTCTTTAGACAAAGCGTCGTACAAAATCATTTAGTTAACATATTCTTTTCAGCAATTCATTGCTTTTACAGAATTAATCTATTTACAAAATTAAGTAATTTTAAATCTTTAAGAATTACAATTTCTTTTAACAAAACATTTTACTTTCCATATGAGAACTTATCGCTCACTTGGCGTAAAAGTCAACCTCGCTTGAGGTAAAATCAGTCCTGCAACTTGCAGTATACTCAAAAATTAACTAAACTTTTGAATACGAAATTGTACTTATCTTATTATGATCGTCCATCCTTTTCTTGGCCCAATCTTTAAAACTTGAGTAAGTTGTGGCCTGGTTCAGTTTCCTCGTTTTTCGTTGTTCTTTCGGAGCCTGCTCGTCTCTTTTTCTTTTGAAATTCCGTCGTTGTATCCTCGGCAATTTCCTTTGTAGAGGAGGTTGCTCCGCTGGACGTTTGGTGGACTGGGCCCTTCTCTCCTGGGCCCTTGCTCGTTGCTTGTCCTGGTTCCTGCTGTATTCGGGAAGTTGATTCTCAGGCTGCAATCGACGTTTCTTGCTTCTCAGGCACCTGTCCGATGATTCCACAGTTCTTTTGGATACATTGGGCTTCCCTTGCCCATTCTGCTTTCTTCTCTTGGTGCGCTCGTAATTCCGTTCGTAGATTTGTTCACCTGCATCGTGAGACTTTCTTTTGAAACCACCTTTTTGGTTCTTATTTCTTTGTTGGGGGGGAGCTTTCTTCTTCTGACATTTCGATGCCGTTGTAGCTGGTTCCTGCTGTTTTTGCTGACGTATATCTTCCTGGCTAGTCGATTGCCTCGGATCCTGAAACGAATCTTTAAATACAGCCATTTTGCTGCG
Source organism: Stegodyphus mimosarum (assembly GCA_000611955.2). Classification (NCBI taxonomy): domain Eukaryota; kingdom Metazoa; phylum Arthropoda; class Arachnida; order Araneae; family Eresidae; genus Stegodyphus; species Stegodyphus mimosarum. Next base: position 129,176 of record KK120095.1, on the reverse strand, counting down.
ATTATAGAACGGTTTTATTTGGTCCACATTCGCTTTGAGCGTTTGACCATCATTTCTTTTTAATATAACCACTGCCCCCGTAATTTGTTCAATTGTGAACGGGCCTTCAAAACGCGGAAAAAATTTCCCCACCTTTTCCTCTGGGGCATTTGACAAGTTGTGTTTAATCTTCAACACTTCATCTCCCACATTGTACTTGACCTCTCTTCTTTTTAGGTCATAGTACAATTTCTGTTTTCTTTGGGCCATTTCTATATTTTCCGTCGCTTCCCGTATTAACTTTTGTATATCACTCATTTTAAATTCTTCTGCCCTTTCCTGTACAAAGAACAGTTTATCTAGGGGGGTCAAGATCTTTCTTCCTAAGAAGAGTTCAGCGGGTGTTTTTTGTGTAGTATCGTGTTTGGCGGTCCTAAGGGCAAATGCAAATTCATTTATATGGCTATCCCAGGTAGAGTGATAGTTTTTCACATAACTACGAATTATTTTCACTACATTTCTATTCACCCGTTCCGCTATGTTTGACTGCGGACGATACGGGACCATCTTTAGATGACGTATGCCCAGTTTTGCACACATTTCCTCAAACATTTTACTAACAAACTGAGGACCATTGTCTGAAATAACTTTTAGGGGCGCCCCGTATTTTAAAATATACTTATTTAGAATTGAATCTACTACAATTTTTGCAGACGCGCGTTTTAACGGAATTAACTCTAACCATTTGCTAAAATGATCCACTATAACTAAAAGATATCGGCTTTTATTAACTTTACTTCGAGGGTAAGGTCCAAGTAAATCGATGCCTATTATTTGATTTGGGAATTCTGATTTAATACTATTTAGGAACCCGGCCGGGCGGAAATTAACATAATTATTTAATTGACATGTTGGGCACGACTGGACATACGCCCTAGTAAACTTTTGCAGTTCTGGAAAGAAAACTGCCTCGCGAACTCTCTGAACAGTTTTTCTTATACCTAAATGAGCCGAAATGGCACAATCATGCAACTCTTCTAATACATTCAACCTCATGCTAGCTGGGATAACCGGTCTATATTCATGATTCTCATTAGTAGCTTTCGTATAGAATAACAGTCCGTCAATTAATTCGTAATTTTCGGCCCTATTTCTTATCGGCACAATATCCGGATGATTGAAATTCTCAGGGTCGGCCAAATAATTGTATATATTTTTGAACTCCGGATCTTTTTTGAGTTCGGCTATTACTGTTTCACGAGAATCTAATACTTTGGATGTTAACATGGCTATCTTAATTACACTTCCATTTTCATCTAAGTTAATTCTGCTTAAAGCATCTGCCACAACATTTTCTTTTCCCGGCGTATGTTTAATTATTAGGTTATATTCCTGTAATTTGAGAGCCCACCTTATTAATCTGGGTGATAAATTTTTTCCAGAATAGAGTCTAGTGACCGCCGCGTGGTCGGTATATACAGTTACTGGAGAACTTCCAAAGAACACACGAAATTTCTGTACTGATGCTAACACTGCGAGAGTTTCTCTCTCTGTTGCGGAATAGTTTCTTTGGGTTTCATTTAATGTTCGGCTGAAAAAAGCCACGGGCTGACCATTTTGGGAAAGCACTGCACCAATCGCGAAATCTGAAGCGTCCGCTGAAATCTCTAATCCCTTATCCCCTTCTGGAAATTTTAAGACGGGAGCTTGAGTCAATGCGTCTTTCAATTTTTGAAACGCCAAGTTGGCTTCTGCTGACCACGAAAACCTAGCTTTTTTTCTTTTCAACTTTAGCAGTGGCTCAGCTATTTTTGCAAAGTCTTTAATGAAAGCCCGGTAATATGAACACATCCCGAGAAACGACGATAATTTCTTCGCTGTTTTAGGAACAGGATAATTTCTAATGGCTACTATTTTTGACTGATCCGTTTCGATTCCCTTTTGGGAAATTTTAAATCCTAAATAACGTAACTCTTTTGCGGCAAATTTACATTTAGACGCATTTATCTTTAAACCAGCTTCGTTTAACAATGAAAATACTTTTCTTAAATCTTGTAAGTGTTGTTCTAGAGTACTACTCGTAATTATAATATCGTCTAAATATATGAAAGTGCTTTTACCAAGGACTGGTCTTAAGACGATGTCCATACATCTTTGGAACGTTGCCGGCGCGCCGGATAATCCGAACGGCATTCTAAGAAATGCGTACGTACCAGATTTCGTTATGAACGCGGTTTTGTGTACGTCCTCGGGTTTTACCCCAATCTGAAAATAGCCACTCGTGAGATCTAATGTAGTCATGTATTTTGTAGACGAAATATTTCGAATAATTTCTTCAATTATCGGCAACGGATATACAGGATATTTTGTAACTGAATTTAACTTGCGATAATCTATAGCAAAACGCCACCGCTTCGGGTGCGTAATCGGGTAATCATTATTTTTCTTACACAGGACAACGGGGCTAGCATAACTGCTAGAAATTGGCGTGATGATTTTATTCTTTAACATCTCTTTAATATGATGTTCAATTATTTCCTCTTTTGTCCTATCATATCTATATGGCTTTTGCCTAACTGGCTGAGCGTCCCCCGTGTCAATGTCGTGGTTCACCACCTGCGTAAAGCCTGGTACATCACTAAATAAATTCGCAAAGTGACTTACCAGACCTTGGATTTTCTCTTTTTCCTCTGCTTGTAAATGTTCCAAGTCCAGCTGCGGGGGCTTATCATTCTTCGCTTCAATTGGCTTCATATTTAATGTTAGTTCTCCCCCCTTGAAATCAATTTTTGCTTCTGCCAAACTAAAAAAGTCCACACCTAGAATAATACAAGTCTGCAGGTTACGCACAATATAAAACAGGATTCTTACCTGTTCGTTGTTGATACGCACGAACAATGGTACTTTTCCTAAACAGCTACATTTTTCTCCTTGGGCCGCTATGACATCCGTGTCTCTTGCACTAAAAATTCTGTAACGTCGAAAGTGCTTCTTAAAGAATCTTTCCGATACGAAGCTGCTTTGGGCTCCTGTATCCAAGAGGGCTGTCGCCGGTATGTTGTTGATTAGAACTTCAATCTTCGGCAAACTCAAATTCTTAACGACCACGGTGTTTAAATTGATTTTGGAAGGGTTTTGCGCTGCTTCGGACTTCTTCACCTTCCTCGAAGAAATCCCTCTTAGTTTAAATTCTTTTTCTTCTGGTTGCCCTCGGAATCTTTGCTTGTTCTTCTATTAAATTCCCTTCGTTCGCCGCTCGCTTTAGGAGACACATCTTTCTTCGGCCATTGCTTCGCCTTATTCCCGTAACTTTGATTTTGCTTTTGCTGCGGTCTTGGCGAACTCCACTGACTTCTTCGCTCAAATTGGCGTCGTCGTTCGTTGTCGGCTGTTCTTCGGCTTTCAAATTGTACCGCGAGCTCAAATAATCTGTCTAATGTTGTTGGATTTCTTAGTTCGATGAAATCTTGAACTTGGGGCAGTAGCCTAGGAAGTATAACTTGAATAATTTCAGGATCCGGGCGACTTCCATACAAAAGCTTGAAAACTTGAATTTTCCTCAAAATAAAATTAGACAAATCTTCTATTCTTTCTTGGTATCGGCTAAACAGTTCAGCTTCCAATCTGGCTCGATCTCGCACCACGGGAAATGCTTTCACTAGAGAATTCTTGAAATTTTCATACGTGTATGTGGGGCTTCCTGGTTCCCCCAAGAGATTCTTTCCGATGCACTTGAACCAACTTAGCGCTTGGCCCTTCAAAGCGCTGGTAGCAAGAGCGACTTTCTGAAATTCGTGGACTGGATATAGCATGAAGTGGGAGTCTAGCTTTTCCAGGAAATTGATTACGGCTGTCTTGCCGTCAAAACTTGCCGCTGGCTTCATGGCTGCTCGCATGGTTTGTACGATGTAGCCGAATCCTTCTATGCCAGGAGGTGCTATCTCAGGATTCTGGACAGGTACAGCAGGTGTCTCAGGTTCGTCTTCTTGTTGTTGAGGCCATCCTCTTCTTTTTGTGCGGGCGCCATTATCAGGACTTAGCATTCTGTGTGTATTCTTTGAGAACATTGTAAATTCTGTAAAGGGTTCTTATCCTTACGTTCTAAGTCCTGAACTGGAACAGGGAGCGGAAGGTACGCTATGTTCTGATGTAACTGCTGGGCTGGAGAATAACTGCACGTGAAGGGATTTGAAATCCTCTTTTATTCAATCACTATTAAATACAAACCTCCCAATTCGGGAGAGATACAGAAAGTAAAAGACCACACTTGGGTCGAACTTAACAATCAAATAAACTTAAATAAATTTAAATGTAACTTAAATCAAACTTTGCTTCGCAGAGCAATTCGCGGAGATTGGCCTCTATCTAAAAGGGTGCGTAGCAAGATATACTAAATACTACCGCACTTTAATTTATTTTACAATGCAATCACGTAGTAAGCACTATGGCTTATAAATTTAAACTGCTAGCTGGTCAGGCGAACGTTGAGCGGCGTGACCGTGATCTGAGTCTGAGCTCTCACACACCGAGAGGTTTCTACCTCCGGCTTAAATAGTGCTTGGCTGAACTTCAAAAATTAGCATAAGTTAAAAACGCGCGCTTCTTCTGACAGGAAGTTGAAGCAGAGAGGAGATAGAAAAGATTTAAATTAAAATAAACTTGGTTAGTTTAACTAAAACCTTACAAAATATACGTTATACATAGTTATTCATTATATACACCAATGTACATTATTATGCAGATTACGTTATAAGTACATAGTTATACAAAACTTTAGGAGAACTTAGCTGCTGACAAATGTGACAATGCAATACAATTAATAATAATTAATAATATCTAATAAAATTAACAAAATATTAAATACAAAAGTGATAGAGTTTGCAATGCACGCTACAGTCTGATTCAGTTTGCAATATTAATGCGTTAAATTCATGCAGTATGAGAGTACACAGATTGAAGTTATAATAAAATACTATTACGCTAACACGAATAAAAGCCGTACAAGAGAAACTCTGTAACTAAATATGTTATAAGTCCAGAACATGTGAATTAATAAAATTAATACTCTAATAAAATAATACTAACACAATTAATATTCAATACACTAATAAAATTAACGTTGTAGTATACTAATATACTAGTGCAATAAATGCACAATATAATGAATAATTTTAAGAAACCTCAGTAACAATACTTGCAAGGAGGGTTTGTAGGTGTTTATTTTAATTTTCTAATAGTTACTTTTACTTGTGAATAAGCTGCACTTCAGTAGAGGAGTTTAGAAGTTCTTAGCAGAGCGTGTTCTGCCTTCTGGCCACATTGTTGCTTTAAGCCTAATCTTACTACGTTGGGCCGTATAGTTACGTGCCTGCTAGTATTCACCGACGAGCTTTAAATAAGGACCAACTCTGTTAGTTATTTCTGTGCAGCTTCGGCTGGTTTTAGTTTAGTTAGTATTAGAGTAGTTTCTTATTTTCTATCTTAAGCGCAAGTGGAGGCTTCCTGTAATCCTGAAAGTGACCATCTGTGAATCATTATTGAGTTGAATAAAGGGTACATTTAAACCTCGGACTTTCATTTATATTAAAAAATTTGCGATACTTCGTTACACAATTCATGAGTATTCTAGTTTGCAAGGACTACAAATTTAGCTAGAACATTATATATTAATGCATTGCCATTTCCAGCACAAAACTGTACAAATTAAATTAAGCCGAAGGATACACTGCTGTTAACACTGTTGAGAGAATGCAGTACAGATAACACGTTGCAGTTAATAATATAAGAATATATATGAAAGATAATTTACTATGTTATCCATGCTGAAATATTATAGTTACTAAACTGTCTATAGCTACTGGTAATTGTTTACAACGTAAAAGTGACTAAACCTGTTCAAGAAATGCGGAAGAATACTAATACAATTCATGGAAATGCAATAAAAAGTTTAAAAAAAGGATTTCACTAACACAATACAGTCTATCTACAGCACTAACTGTTCAGTTTAGTAAATTTAGATCTGCGCAGGAACTGCCCAGCATGCTTCAGTGGGAAATTTGTAATTAAGTAAATGTTTAAACAAGTTGTAGAGTCATTAGGTTATTTCGAAGCAGGAGAGCATGAAAAATGTACAATGCCCTCGCCGGAACTCGAAACGAAACCTCTGGAATACGCGCCGAGTGTGCTAACAGTTACACCACGAAGGCATGCTGGAAGGAGTGAGAAAATTATACTCTTGCGTGGTCTGTTATAACCATAAGACCAACTTCTTTGGTTAGGCGAGTCAGGCTGCGCCCGCTTCTGGTACCTTATATACTTCCTGGACGGGTGGGGGCTCTTCCCCTCTTTAAAAGGAGAGTGGGGATTAGGCGACCGAGTAGCCAAATTCTGGTGGTAAAGAATCATCATCCACCACCTTTTAGTTCGGGCGCCACTAGTCATTAGGTTATTTTGAAGCAGGAGACATAAAAAACGTGCAATGCCCTCCCTGGGACTCGAACCTGGGCCTCTTGAATACGCGCAGGATGTGGCACCGTTACATGAAGTCATGCAGAAAGGAGTGAGAAAATACTTTATAAAGTAATAAACTTCCATGAACCTTTTACATAACATAATATTAAGTACTAAGTTAAACAAAATACCTCTCATGTCAAATTTTGCAATGTGGTAAATCAGGAGGTAAGAGCAAAATACGAAATTTGCTGCAGTTGAAAAGGCTATAGATTAGAGTGAAACAGTATGTTAATAATAATTGAGGAAAATTAATACGTAAAATATAAGTCCTAGCGAATAGTCTGAAGTTAGGATGTATGTATTTAAGTTGCGATATACTACTATAGTAATAACCGTAGTTTACCGCACGGCACCCGAGGCTTTAAGGTGGGCATCCTCCTAAGGCGTCGCCATCTTGGAACACGGGGGAACATCTTGGAACACAAATGGGATGTGACTTTGCCTCCAGTAAGTGATGTAGCTCGGTTGAATGACGTTGTACACGATAGTTTTATTTTTTCTGGCAACGACAGTATTTTTTTCAAAGTTTTTAATTTTGTGGCAACAACCTCTTGAAATGTGTGTTTCGAATGACATCAATTTTAATTTACTATATTTAATTAGTTAATTATTTATTATTTTTAATTATTTAATATCTGATTAATTTTAATTATATAGTACGTTATTATTTTTAATTACTTAATTTTTTTAGTTACGCATCATTATTTTGAATTAATTTTATTATTTAATTTAATATAGTATTCTTTAATGAGTTTAACATTATTCCATATGATTTATTTAACCTTTATTCCATATGATGCCATTGTCTGAGTGAAGTCATGTTTCACTTTTGCTAGAGAATTTAAGTAATATTTTCACTAATAAACAGAAATTTTTATTGAATTTTAAATGAAATCTTGACCGAAACCAATGTTTTATATCTAATTTGAGTTTCTATTCAAAACAAAAGTCGATCTCGAAACACATTCGAAGATCATAGTCAAGGTATTCTATATGAATATTTTTCTATATTTCGGTCATTTTGTGACCATTCTTTTACATTGAAATTTGATTCTTTGCCAAATAGTGACATATTTGCAATTTTTCGCTTCCGAACGCATTTTCTATCTTATTTATGCTCATTAATTAATTAATAAATGCAAACAAATTACGTGAGAATTTTCCGAAAATCCTGAACGTTTGATTTCGGAATGTTCAGCTGAAGCATCCTCATTTTTAATCCTTTAACGTTTCATTTCCTGTATCCCAAGTAAATTTTCGAGCATAAACTTTTCAGTTTTCTCTGACTACTGGGATGTTATCGTGCTTCCATAAACCGTTTTGGAAAATTTCTTATCGATAAGCTCTTGGGCACTTTGATTTAGTAATTTTGTTACATGTTTGAAATATTGAACTTCACTAGCACTAAAAGTTTGAACGAGAAAGTTAGAAAAGAAAAGGAATTTTATCTTAGCGTACTACTGTGACAGATAAATGTTCTCTGACACTGATCTACTCTCTTGTAGGTAATAGCACTGCAAAAATTTCTTTTCTTTAGAGTCGATCTTATAGTTAAATTCCCAATTAAAAAATTAGGCAAAATGTATTTAAAATATAATGAGCCTAGATTTATTGAAAATTCTTTTTTTCATTAAAATTCTATCCAAATTCGAAATAAAATTTGAATTTATCAGCAAGCAATTTGGTCTAGAACAGTTTTATTAAACAGATCATGCATAAAATTAGAAATCAACAATAGTAAGTATTTATATCATTTTATAAAGTTTCAACACAGAAACTGCTAGCAATAGCAAGGTAAGTCTAACAGAAAACTAGAGTTTGAATTACAACAAAGCGCCCACTGGAGCCCGACTCCGGCACTTTTAATAGTTTCAGATAAATTTCAATTTTAGTCGGAGCACCACCCCAGCCTTAAATAAAAGGGTTTACGTAAGTGAATCTCAGCGTCAGAACAGCAATTTTATTTTTATAATAAGTATGCTTTAAAAGAGCGGATAAATTTTCTTTCCTTAAAATACTGAAAGTGATCGTAGGCAATGCTACTGAGTTCCCACTGCAGACAGTCCTGCAATCCTGCATATTGAACGACGTGAACAGACACAAGGGACGACAATTGTCACTTGTACAGAGGAGCCTTACATATATTTTCACTTTGTTATCGGATAAGATTCAGGAATAATTTTTGCTTAACAGCTAGAATTACATCGATAGGGCATTGAACTATACTTATTATTGTACTTACGGCCTGAACTACACTGGTGTGCAAAAATTAAGGACGAAGTCGAAAACTTAGCATATCAGCTGAACAAAGAGGCAGAGCGGACAGAAAGACCAATCAGGAGATTAAGAAAGGTGATGTACGGTAGCACATGCGCAGATATGCAGGTAGACGTAATGGGGGAGTGTCTGAGTAGTACAAAGCATGTTGTCGGTGTAAGATCAGTATTTCTGGCAAAGAGATTGCACGCCGTATAGCAGTTAAAATCACACCGAGTTGCTGCCTCAGCGAGAAATGGCGAATAATCAATCTGTTAGACGGCATCTGGATGCTTTTACCCGAGGTCGAATCATTGGGAAGTTGGAGGAAGGCCGCAGTGTGACAAGTGTGGCTGCAGAGTTCGGAATTGCTCACAGCATCGTGTCACGACTTTGGAGACAATTTCAAACTACAGGAACAGCTATCCGGGGGTTTAGTAGTGGTCGTCCACGAGGAACCACACCCGCAGATGACCGGTATATTGCCTTACAGGCCAGAAGAAACAGGCGGCAGACAGCGGGAGAAATCGCTAAACACACGACACAGGCGACTGGACGACCGATATCGCGTTTTACCGTGGCCAGAAGACTGCACGGTGGTGGTCTGCACGACGCCCTGTACGGTGTGTACCTCTAACGCCTGCCCATGGGAGAAGGCGTACTCTGTGGTGCCGGGAACACCTGAATTGGAGAGACAATCAATGGAGACAAGTACTCTTTACAGATGAGAGCGGATTTAGTCTGAGTTGCGATTCTAGACACATACACATCTGGACAGAGCGGGGAACACGCAATAACCCCTTCAACAGCATCAAAAGGGACTGTTTTGGAGGTCGCGGAGTTCTCGTTCGAGCAGACATAATGCTTGGTAGCCGGACCAATCTTCATATCTCCCAAGGAGGTTCGTCACCTGGGACTGCTATTGTAACGAGGTTCTTCTTCCTTACATGCGTCTTTTCACAAGGGCTATGGGTCCTCAGTTCCTCTTCATGGACGACAACGCTCCACCTCATCGCACAGTTACTGTCGAAGAGCTGTTGGAGAGTGAAGATATTGAACACATGGATTGGTCGGCAAGGTCTCTGGATCTAAATCCCGTCAAGCATGTACGGAACTTACTAGGGAGACCCGTGGCAGCACGTAACTTATCGCCAGTAACGATTCCGAAACTGCGATTGGTGCTACAAGAGGAACGAGCAGCAGTGTCTCAACAGTTCATTAACAACCACATATCCAGCATGCACAAATGATGTGAAACCTGCCTAGCAGTCAGGGGAGATCATATCCCCTATTAAAGACCGGATGTTTCTTGCTGGACACCCATCACAGGGATATTTCGGCCTTCAGTCGCATTGCGCTCCATGCTACTTTTTCAATAAAGCTTCTTTTTATCCCTCTGATTTCTCTTTTAGTAAGTGTTGCTTACATTACTCATGTCCTTACGTATTGGGGATCTTACGGTATTAAATGTGTTGATTTGGAAAGCTTTTGTACAAAGTTATATTGAAAAAACCGTCTCGTCCTTAATTTTTGCACACCAGTGTATACACACTTACTATTATTGATACTCAGGGTTCAAGTTCAAGTCAGCTGAGATATATCTTAGATTCTGAGTGAAATAATAATTCCAGTCACGGCTCCAAATAAGATGAGCTCCGATATTTAATATTTTATTTAATTATTTATAATTAATTAACCCCTTCCCTGCTTTGACGAGTCTAACTCGTGATGAAGACTTTGTCCCAAACATAAACATCACGAGCCAGGATCGTAAAAAGAAAGCTGGAACAAACATAAACATCACGAACCGGTCTCGTGAACATTAACATCGTAATTCCACGGTCGTAATCGAACGTTAGTTCCTATCAGTACACCACAAGGGTTAGTCGCGGCTCTCATAATTGCTGTTACAAAGTAGTTTAGTTAGTAAATTTTAATAAATCCCTACGAAATGCAAAATACAAAAGATATAAGTGAAAGCAGTTCATTAAAGTTTACTTCCACTAAGGATTAAAGTTTACTTACTTGAAGTGTTGTTTATTTATGAAATATAGTTTTGAAACTGTAATTTATTACAATATATAATATATTTATAATATCTACGAAAGGAAGAAGGATTAAAGTTTACTTTCACGCCAGCAGTATAGCGCAAAACTGACTATAACACAGGCATTTACGTTTCGGCTCGTACTGTGACTGTTCTCAAGTTGGCTTGTTTACCACGCGTTGACCCATTAACACTTGGGCCCAAGTTTCCTCGAAGTAAATGGCACGGGAAGGGGTTAAAAAGATTATTAAATTTTTATTTATTTCTTTACCTTTCTTTTAAATTAAATTCAGTTATTTAATTATTTTAATTATTAGTTTAATCATT
>KK120095.1:95421-118035 GCA_000611955.2 Stegodyphus mimosarum | reverse complement strand
ATTTAATTATTTTAATTATTAGTTATTTAATTATTTTAATTATTAGTTATTTAATTAATTTATTTTTTTCCTTCATCCTGACAATATTCCATACGACTTCGGTACTTCTAATGTTAGAAATTAGGCTCTGCACACAGCAAGAAAGAAATCTTAGGAAACCCAGAATTTAGAGAGGTATTCTGACTTATTACAATCCAAGACAATTATTGAACAATTAAAGGGTACAATTTGATACATAAACAGTAGTTTTTATGTGAGGGATAGCAAGTACTTACAGTAAATGGACAACAAAAGATCACTCAGCAGATCAATCATAGGTTTTAGTTGTGAGCAGGAGATTCGCGAAAATCTGACAATGCTGAATGATAAATTTTATATGCATCTCTGGCATGATAATTCGTATATGTAATGTGGACACGGACCAGTTTCCCTTAAATGTCCTCTACGAGCCATCCCTCCCTTTGGCTAATATACCATTGTGTATGGGGCCATAATCAAAGAAAATGATTAAGATTTTTTCATTAATTGATCACACCTGTATTTCATACCAAACAGCTTAACATCGCTTTTATTTACTTGCTTCAAATAGATGATATCTTACGAATAGTAGATCTTAAGATTAATATACATGCTAAAAATTTATAACCTGCTGTGAACACAGTCTCTTTATAACATACATTTTAAAACAATGATTTAAAACCTACGTAGTTATTCGTGAAAGTTAACTGTTGAAAACATTTATCTGTTCCTTAGCTAATACCGAATGAGTACACCCATCAAATTTCTAAAAATTAGGGACTTCCCAAAATGAATATTAACAGCAAATTGTTTCAATGGATGGCACCCCTTAGCAGCTCACATGAACTTTCAATTCAGCTTAAACTATTTGTTTGATGTAAGATGTATATCAGTTTGCTCGAAGCAGAACGAATTTTTATGATTGAACATTATTTCGCAACTTATAAATGTGATTATAATGCTTGTTGATGATCCCAATACTTTATCCCTGACTTCATTTACATTGCCAGAACTCTGAAAAGACGGACAACCACGTCGTTTACTATAATGAACTCGTCTACTTTCTCGAAGTTAGGTTACCAAGTTGAAAGTCATTGTCTTGTTAGGTTCTCTAACATTTGAAAAGGTTTCTTTAAACGCTTCAACAACTTTTCCCAAGAAAGCGGTGCGAAGTAATGCTCAGTCATAAAATTTTGTTTCCGCTTGCTGGAAACTCATCTCCATCTTGCAATAAACAAACGGTATTCAAAGCTAACAGGGTAAACTGCAAGTGAAATTTCAAGAGATGTAATACTTGTAAGAGTATAGGGGTGTTATCTATTGAAATAATTAGCCATCAATATATATTTCTGGAATTTCCACGATTTTTGGAAGTCTGATATGTTTGTAGTACAGGTAGATGTTTGGAATAAAGATTATGTTTGAATTGGCTTATTTGATTACTGCAAAGCACACAAGGGCCATTTGCCTAAGGGAAGGGACGTTTTCGTGGAAATTTTTTAAGTGAAACTGACTCGTATGCATGTTACACATAGGAAAAACACTAAAACGCCAATGCATTCAGCCGGCTCTTCGGGATTCGAGCCCCGGATCGAATTACCAGTGTTCAACGACTTTACCGCTCGACCGCTGGCAAGCCCTATGTTTGAATTGGAAAGGAAATGGAAATGGCGCTTATTAAGTAACTAAAATATTGAGGGAGGAGCAGGCATTCTTCAACTAAAATGCGACTGTTTTGGTGCCTTAAATGAGATAAGCACCATGTGTGTTGAACTCCTTGTGGTTAAAAAAAGCCAAAGAATGGACTCTCAGAAAAGTAGAAACTGAATGCGAAAACTCTCAGAAACTGAATGCACATGAGTCCGATGATAGGGTGATAAAATTTACTTTATTAAAAGAATCACTTCAGAGATCTGTAACTTTGCACAGAATTACTCGTACAGGTGTTCACAGTATCAAAGTACAATCAGTAACTACACTCCATATTATAAAAACATTAAACACAACTCTATGCAAAGAGCATCTAAAGAGAAAAGCTAACCCGGAGATATCTTAGTACTCTGAACTCACGCTGAACTAACACCTAAGAACAACAACTAAGGGTTAGATGCTCTTTCCGGCCTTATATACTTTTCACCCAGCCGCCGAGATATTTCTAGTACTTTCTGCTTCTCGAAATTACTGGAAGACATATGAGGGCCAGATACCGTTACAGCTAATATAGCGACCAATTACTTTCATTCAGTTACAAAAGCTATTAAGAGATACAGGGACCTGATCTAAATGGTGCTAAATGTTCGCCAAGTTTGGTGACTTTTGGAGATTTCTCGCCAAATCTGGCGACAGAAGTTAGTCGCCTTTGCCCGATTTGAGATATCTAGCCAAATTAGCGAGATAGCCATTTACTCAATGTTAAATAGACTTGCCCCTATATTCTTATTTTTCCGGAACAGCATCCTTCCTTTAGATTTCCATGTTACATACATTACACAGGAAAATACAGGAATTTCACATATAATTCCACTAAAATTACCCGTATGTTACAAAATTTGTAACACTATTTCAATGAAGAAAACTACGCGATGAAAGCTAACAGGGTAATTTTTAGTAAAAAAATGTGAAAATATGTTATCACAGTATATTTTCAAATCTATTTAAAAATAAAAACATAGGAAAATATTAATTTAATACATGTACACAAAACAGAGAATATACATCTAGAACATAGCTGTTCCGCATTCAACATAAACTTTATTTAATATAACTGTATAAAAGGTACGAAACTAAAACACTTTTAATGAGCATTTCGTCTTTTTTACTTGAGTTTTCGATTATTCTCTTTTAAACGTAATTAGATCCAACTATAATTATGATATGTTTATCCTGTCAGTAATCTATCGAGTTAAATTTAACAAACACTGCGCTCTTTTAAAAACAGTTTAAACTTTTGCACCTTGAATTTAAGATTTGTTAATATGACCTCAAACACAAACGCAAACAAAAGTAATACATATATAGAAAAATGTTAATGTTCCTTGCTACAGGAAAGGAAATGTCACCAAAGCAAATTTCGGATTTTGTTGGGTAATGTTTTCCCCTTCCTCGATTTCATATTCATTGTAATGTCGAGCCCTAATTTAAAGCAGTTACTGTCTAATAGAAAAGGCATTTCCCTATTTTGAATGTTTTTTTTTTTTTGCAACTAACTGAAAAGTGTTGATCTTTCAATTAAAGTTTCAAATTAACTTTTTTTTTTAATTTTCGAAACATTTTGCTTGAAAATCTCTCTGGTAATGATTCCAGCGTCTATAAAATAGAGATTAACAGATTCAGCTTTTTATGAGTCACCGTTCAAGTTACAGTCTAGAGAAATAACTCAATCTTTTAATTCCAGAAATCATACTGGCATATTTTACAAAATTCAGCGTTATCCTTTTTATTCAAGCTCTACGATTGATTTTTCAGATTGCAGTCTAGAGAAAGAACACAGCCTTTTTATTCTAGAAGTCATACTAGTATACTATTTTACAAAATTCAATGTTATGCTTCTTATTCAAGTTCTAGATTTTTGATTAAGATAATAATATAGAGCAAGAGATTTTTATACGATAAGATGATAAAGAAAATTATTTAAAAAGTGCTTTTGTAGCTTATATTTTCTAATTCTGAATTTTGCGTTTATTTAGACGCGTGGATTGATTAATTCATTGCATTTCTCTCCTACTTCTATCCCCCCCCTGTAAACTGATAGATAATAATAGAGACAGTAAATACTTGCCATTTTCTTTATGTAATTGTCAGAAATGATGGTTCTTTTTCAAAAGTAACTACGTGATTATATAGAATTTTATGATGTTTTTCTTGAATTTCTAATCTTTTTTTTTTTTTAACGATTGAAACTTTGCGTAAAACTGAAATAAGACTTTAATAAATGGCTGATTTTTAACCATTTATCTGTTTATAATAAAGAATGACTGAAAAAATAAATATATTTTCAAATTAATTAGATTTAGTAATCACCCATAAGTTTTGCGACTTTCGGCGTCAATCGATAACCCCAAAATGTCCTTTTTGATCAATGAATGTCATGGATATATTGTTTATGCTTTCGAAATCATAAACGATTTCTGTGATGATACAGAAATGCTTCGCAGAATACAAAGATAAAGAAAATTCAAATTTTTGATAATATTTAAAATTAATATATTTTCAGAAAAATTCTTTTGTATCTATCGAACTTTCTAGCAAATAGCATCAAGTAATATATTTTTTTAGACAGTTTTGTTTATTTTGTGCAGTTAAGCACGAATAAAAATCAGCCATGACACACATTTGTAAATACTACGAGCGCAAAATAAAATGCATAGGGGATGAATGAAGAGAACCAAAAATTTCTTAATGTGAATAGAGAAATATCCTTTGATTTTAATCAATTAGCCTTTTTTAAAATATATTTCGAGGAGAAACTTGCTGATTAAAGGTTCTACGTAGGAAAACATATTAAATAAAATATACTTTTCCTCTTCATATAAAATGCTGATGGCAGTGAAAGGGTGTAGTTGAAGGGCATGTGTTGATTATCTAGAGCAGCGCTGTCTGCCATATCTGCCATAGCCTGCTGTCTGCCGCGGGCCATATTTTCTTCACCAAACATTTCGGGTTCAAGAAGTTTTATAAATGAAAAGTCAGGTTATGTTAATTAAAAAAATATTTTATTTATATTAAAAAGAAAACTTTAAAATATTCGTAATACATGAGAACATTGTGGCCAAAATTGTTTAGCAACAATATGTTTTATGTCCACATCAATATTTGTTGTGGCAAGTCTAATTATATCTTCAAAAGTGGAATCTTTCAAACTGTTTCTATATTTTGACTTTATATATTTAATATCGGAGTATGCAGATATATGTACTTCCGAACATTGATAAAGTTTGAAATCAAAATCTCTCAATTTTGGATATTTCTGTTTATCTAAAAATTTGAATATTTCTATTCCAGTTACTCCACGAAATGTAAAAAATGGGTCAGCCTGCACGTCGCATAATTCTATTTGATATTTAAGATCAACGGAGTTGATATCAGTGTTAATTGAATCACAAAATAAATCAATAGACGGTTTAAGATTATCAAATTGAGAAAATCTTTCATTGAAATTTGTAATTAGCATGTCCAATTTGGGTAGAAATATTTTAAAATTCGCTTCTATATTACATTCTTTGATTTCTTCATAGATCTCTTTGCAAGGTTCAAAATGAAATAAATTATTTTGCTCCAAATTAAACCTTAACAATTTTAATTTGTTTCTAAATCCAGTAACATATTTATAAAGGCGACACACATTTTGATCTTGTCCTTGCAAGGATTTATTCAAAATATTTAAATAATTTGTTATGTCCGTTAGGAAAGCAAGTGAATAAATAAAATTTGTATCAACTAAATTTGCTGTCAAATTTTCATCGACGGCAATTTCTGTGAGAAAAAGATGAACTTCCTTTCGAAGTGTAAAGAATCTCCTCAAGCACTTTCCAGCACTTAACCAACGAACGTTACTATGTAAAAGCAGATCTCCATACTCAGTTTCCAATTCATCCAAAAATGTTTTAAATTTTCGGTATGTAAGAGAACGATTTCCGCCGCGAATTAAATTAGTAATTTTGCAAACCTTGTCCATTACGTCTTTTAGTTGTAGGGACCAAACTACCAGTGTTCCATAAACCACATAATGCCTCCTGATGGATAATGAAGTGTAACATAACGACATGTTATTCCTTCTTTTTGCAAAAGTCCCGCGAGCCCAATACTTTTGCCCGTCATAGCTCTAGCACCGTCGGTTACAATAGCAGTGCACTTGTCAAATCCGCCATACTGCTCTACAGAACATTTTAATTGTTTCTAAATATCTTCACCTTTTGTTCTTCCGTGTAATGACTGTAATTTTAAAACTTCTTCTGAATAATTATAGTTTTCATTTACAGTTCTTATAAAGACAAGCATTTGACTTGTATCGGAAATGTCGGTGCTTTCATCCAGTGCTAACGAAAAATAGCAGCAACTATTGATTAGGTTTTCTAATTTATTAGTGACATGCATGCTAATCTCGTTTACACGTCGGCTTACAGTCTGGTGAGAAAGTGATACTGCTTGAAATTTTCTTACCATTTCGTTGTCATTAAATGCTTGAGCCATTTTTATGGCCCATTTTTTTAATGAATTCTCCATCCAAAACTGGCTTCTTTGCCTTTACTATTTCTAAACAATCTTCAAACGATGCAGCTACAGATGCTTCTTTAAATTTTGGTTCTTGATTAAAATAAATCGTTTGATGATCCAGCTGCTTTTACATTTTTTTCAATAGTGGTATTTTCATGTCTCGCGTGTACGAATGATACTTTTTTTATGCATGGAAAGATAATGGCGCTTCAAGTTATATTCTTTACACACAGCTGTGATTTGTAAACATTCCAAACACTGTGATTTACCATTCTTGTTCAGAATAAATAAATAATCTATCTCCCAGCGATCTTGAAATTCTCGATTTTCGAGGTCTATTTTTCTTTTATTAGTAGCACTCATATTCAATAATTATTTTAATTAATAAATAAATATGATATTAAGTTAATAATATTATAACACAGCCACCCTCAACAAATTATAGAGAAGACTGCACTCGCACGATTACATGAATCAACCAAATAGCGCAGGGTAGTGTGATAAAGCACCAACCATAGACAAACAACAACCAACCGCAAATATAGTATATGGCGCCAACGTTGAGCCAACCATCATCAGACGTTAAACGAATTGCTGCTGTATTCAGGCAGGTTAAGTGAAGTCACGCAAACTAAATAGTACCTACTTTAAATTCACATTAGATTTAAATTTTCACATAGTAAAATAATTTTAATATTAATAATAATAATTTAGTAACATAAATTTATTCATAGTAAAATGTACTCGCGGGCCGTAAAAATAATAGCCCTGATCTAAAGCAATAAAATAAGAAGAATATTGATGGAAACGGCATACGTTTGATTATTTTAATTCTACAGCTCAGGTCTGTACTATGGTATACTATGGTATAGTATTCCATTCTATACATATGGTATTCCGTCCATATATACATATGGTATTCCGTTCTATACTTTGGCTTAGGAGTCAACAATTCTGAAGTTGTGTTCTTCATTTATAGTGCAAAAACTGTTATATGCTAAAACTGTACAAAACTGTCTCGCGTAACCAAATTGTTAACTGGATAACTGATTTCAAGCATCCTGCACAGACTTTAAATGTCTTTGAAAAACATGGATTTTCCAGAGCGACATAGATAACTAATGTAGCGGAAAAGAACTGAAAAAGTGTTATTTTGGATTTACGGCACTGAATCACTAATGGATTGAAAATCACTAATGTATGGCAAATGCAGCCTTGCAGAAAATATTCCTATTAAATAGACCTTTTGCTAAGATATTCGATAAAGCTATAAAATTTTACGGAATTCTGAAATCTTAAATTACAAGACACTTATATTTTGCAATAACAGCAAAAATGATATACATATATGGTTTTTTTATATAGAAAACTTCAATGTATAAAGATTCCATCCGAGTCTTTTTATTACAAGTTTGTTAAGCATATATTTTCATTTTTGAGCCTCATGTATATTCTGTAAATTGCTTGCGGAAAAAACTTTTGTCACTTTGATGTATTTAATAAATTATAAAATTTTTGCTGTTTCATTAATACTTTTAGTTCACAATTTTCTTGATTTAAGAATGGCTTATTATTTTTGCTGATATTTCATCCTAATTATTTCGAGTTAATTCCTAAATTGTAATTTGTATCTCTTTTATTTTGTTGTTAATGTCCTTTTAGAAAATCTTTGAAGTAGATACGTTATCAAGCTGATAAGAATTTACTTATTGGCTCAACAGTTTTTTAATATTCTCTTATTTATTTTTTATTTTCTTTTGATTTATATTTTTAATTATTTTTTATTTACGCACTACTTTATTCTATCTCTCCTACATATCCAACTTTCTCATGGAAACTGTTTAACGAATCAAAGTTCCTTTTGACATTTCCTTTTATTGTGATTCCTTTAATGAGAAAAAGTAAAAAGCGAATTTAAAAATAACTGTAAATAATTCTCCCACAGGGCAATTATTCCGTTGCTTAGCGATACGAATGAAGACTTTTGACATTTACTTCCCTGAGTACTCGAAATCACGAGACCACGCAATTTCCACGTAAAAAAAAAAAGGCAGAAGTTTTCGTCTTATAAAGTAATTTTAAAGGTTTCTCGATTCTCTTTCGACTTTGCTTCTAGATAAAATATTCGTTGATTAAAAAGAAAGCTCTTTCAACACGCATACAGTAACTAAACGAGATTTTAATTCTGTTATCGAAAGTAACTTAAGTTAATGATAAATTAAAATGAATTAAAATTCATATTTCTTTTGTCAGTAAACGAGATGCTGACACCGTGTACTGAGACTGGCAAGCAAGGGTCAAATTCGCTTTGGAATTGAGTGTAGGCATTTTGTAGAGCTAAGCAATTTTTTAAATATTTCTGTGAGTGTCAACGGATACAATTCTATGTGTGTCGTGGATATAACACATGACATGTATGTAGGATGTATGTATATATGATATAGCACATGATATGTCTGTGTAATGCATGATATGTATGATATAATAGAGGATATGTATGTATAATGCATGATAGGTCTTGGATATAATGCATGATGTAATGCATGATATATATTAACATAGGATACATACATGTTAATAATACATGATACGTATTAACATAGGATAGACACATGATAATAATACATGATATGTATTAACATATGATACATGCATGATAATAATACATGCTATGTATTAACATAGGATACATACATTATAATAATACAAGATATGAATTAACATAGGATACATACATCATAATACACGATGTGCATTATACCCGAGTTTTCTTATAAAAGAAATGGAAGAACTCACTGAGCAAATCTTTTCACTTTTAAGTTTCATATGATCTCAGAATTCTAAACAGAATAGTTGTTTTCAATCTATATGCAATTTTTAGTGCAATGCGCATATTAAAAGTATTAAATTCGAGTAAATTTCTTGAGTAAAAAATTCTAAAATGATTGATTTCTGAGAACTATGCATTTCATAGAAAAACATAGCTGTTTGATATGCAGTTATTTAACTAATTATTTTACTCTGTTATTAAAAGCATAATTATTTAATTACAAATATCATATAAATAAGCATTTAACTTTTAGTTAATAAATGTGTAGAGACATTAGGTTTATTTTAAAAGCAGGAGTGATGAAAAATGAGCAACGCCTTCGCCGGGAATCGAACCACGGACCCCTAGGTTACGAGTCGAGAGTGCTGACCACTACACCACGAAGGCATGCGAAGAAGGCGGGAGAAATACCTTATGTACTTCTCCTTTTAAAGGGCGACTGGGGTTTTTTTTGGGGGGGGACTCAATCGCCAACTCCCAGTGGTAGAGAATTATCATCCACCACATTTTTAATTCGTTCGGGCGCCAGTGTAGAGACATTAGGCATTTATTTGGAAGCAGGAGTTGTGAAAAATGAGCAACGCCTTCGCCGGGAATCGAACCACGGACCTCTCGGTTACGCGGCGAGTGTGCTGACCACTACACCGTGAAGCCATGCGAAGAAGGCGAGAAGAATACCTTATATACTCCCCCTTTTAAAGGGCGACTGGGGATAAGGGGACCCAATCGCCCAAATCTCGGTGGCGGAGAATCATCATCCACCACCTTTTTTAGTTCGGGCGCCAGTTGTAAAGTCATTGGGTTATTTTGAAGCAGGAGTATTGAAAAATGAGCAACGCTTTCGCCGGAAATCGAGCCACAGACATCTCGGTTACGCGTCGAGCGTGCTGACCACTACACCACGAAGCCATGCGAAGAAGGCGGGAGAAATACCTTATAAATGTATGATAATTAAGAAATTATTATTACTATTAAAATGTTAATAATGGTATTTTGCTATCTGTTCAACATTATGTTTCAAATATGTTGAAAATTAACAAGATAAACTGTATGTTCTCTCCTTTTCATTTCCTTTATAGAAACTTCTCCAGTGCTAATATTCAGAATTGTGCTGTCTTTGATTTTTTCCCCTTCAACTTTCCTTACGTTTGTAAGAACATTAACTCCAAATGTTTAATTTTCTCTTTAGGATAAGCTTGGAGAATTCATTTTTAAAGGCAAAAGAATCCCAAATGGGACACAATAACTTCCAGTTGACAACATTATCGTGTTTGAGGTTTCGTTATCATTGATAAAAATCACAGCTGCTGTCCAAAAGTATATTGTTGTTCAAATTCATAATGGAGCACCACTGAAGCACATCACATTGCAAATGAAAAATAAATGTATCAGTTCATGTTGAAAAAACGTTTTCGGTTAATAATGAGTCCTACTTTTTTCCATCATTGCATTATAATCTTTAGGAAGTATTTATTTTGGCATTAAAATTGAACTAGATTTCTTCAGAATGTGCATTGATTAAAGGTGAAAATATTCTAGCTTTTAAAAACTGAGGGACGAATAGATGCAAGAAGAAAATAAAAATTAAGAACCATCATGATTTAGATTTATTATCTAACTTAATTATTTAGTTAAAGGATAGGAATTTTTGATTACAGTTTCGTACCCATGGACAGAAAATTTTTAAAAGCAGGGAGACAAAATGCCTTTATATTTAACATTCAGAAAGCGAATTGTACTTCAATTACAATTTCTCATTTTGCAAATATCATTATGGTTATTAATAGGCTTTCAAAAACATAAAATAAATATATAGTCCTATAAAATGCATAATAATTCCAATAAGTTTTAGCAATTAAAAAATTTGCTTTGAAAATTGCATGCACGTTGAAATAGTTATGTTTACGGAAAGGAAACCATTCTTGATGTGGAGACACAGTAGAATATTACGCCTTTTAACTTCCGTGAACTTAACATAGGCAGCTAATATTTCAGACAGGCCATTAAAGTATCATAGTATATCATCAAAGACAAGCAACAATGTTTACAATAGATGATAATAATCTCTAGAAACAGTGATCTTTGAAGCAGAGTCAATTGATGATATTTCGGATACGTTCAATGAGCAACATAAGCAATACTGATATTAAGAGAGGACATGAATGGGAAAGACGAAATATAACGGGACCTATATTGTACATATTCGGTCATTTATCCTGCTAGACTTCAGGTAAGATGAACACAACTGGATTCACAAGCACTGGCGTACAGTCTTTTACTCGTAAAGTGATAATTATGGACAAACTTAGATTGATTTGCTGACGTAATTCATTAGAAAACAAGAAAAGCTCAAGTAATCGGATGAAACCGCAGTCCCCATATACAAAGGATTACACTATTATAGTGAAAACTATTTCATACGGACCCGTGATATGGGCATCCTTCAAAAGGATAAAACAACTTCAGGTCATACAAAGTCTCTTTTTACTGAAACCGTGCTATAGAACCATATCTAATGCGGAGCTATATACGTTAATCAATATCCTGCCGTTGTTTATATCAGCAAAAAAAAGAATATGCCAAGAGCGCAAAGCTTGAGTTCTGAAACAACAGCTCTTTTTACGGCTTACGAACAATTGACAATACGTAGATACGAATACAGTCCATTCTTACTCAAAGAACCCAGCAATAGACATAAGCATTTTACTTTATTTCACAGAATCCTCGTCAAGCAGAACATTTCCAAAAATATTTACTGAAGGCTCAGGAAGAGAAAACTATTTAGGATCTGCATACATAATATATGAATATGAAACTACTTAGCAAAACCTTTAAGCTGTTTCCAGAAAATAGCGTATATAAGGCAGAGCTTTTCGCCTTTCTTCAATCAGTAGAAAAGAAAGGGCCAGTAAGAAGTATATTTACAGACTGCTTCTCTGCTCTTCATGCCTTAGTGAATCTAGTAAATAAATCTAAAATAACGCCAGAGATTTTAACTAATACTAATAATACCCACAGGAACACTTTCTCTTAAAGTGGATCAAGACTCATGTGGGTCACGTGAGAATCGAATGCTCTGATATCCTCGTCATTGCAATAGCTAGTGGACACCATGCAACTGCATTTAATATACAATCACACCTAAAACATCAGCTAACCCAAAAAGACAAAATTCTTTTGTAATAATGGCCGAAATATAACATCTGAAGAAAAAGAAACATTCCGATTCTTTCCAGAAACAAAATCAAACTAGTCGAGTGTGAACATCCTGATAAATGAGCTAATTATGACTCGCGGTTCTTTGTTCACGTATTTAGACAAACGAAATACATATTGAGCATATATAAATGAGTGTGGGGAAGAAGGTGAGTCCGACCTTTGTATGTATGATTACGAATTAAGGGCAGATTTCCGCTTAAATCGTCCTCAGAAGTATAAGAGGCAACTTCATATATAAAACATATCTTAAGTTAAAAAAGCCATTATGCAAGAAAATAACTAATATAATGGTGTATCTGTCTATGAGGAAAGGGAGGAACTCTGTGAGGCAACGTGAATACATGAATAAAAACACGAACTACAGTAAGGCACTGACCAAAATGGGACAAATGCAGAAATTATAGCTAATGTAATAAATGAAACTCAACTCAACGTAATATAAAAATAATAACAAAATTTATATCAAAAGCAGTATATAGTAATTATGTGCAAAGACGTTTAGACAGTAGAACGCAAAGTTGATAAGATTTAATGCAAATTATATTAAAATAAATTATAATAATGTTATCCAAAAAATTCTAATGTAATTAGAATAGAGTAGTATAGAGACGAAGCAAGAAACAGGAAAAGTCAGCGGTGCTCTCTCCAAGACTGGAACTTCGGACTTTCCTGTTGCTAGCTAGACTTTGTACTTTCCAATTACACCATGAAGGCATGCGATAAGGAAGGAAAGAATTCCTTAAATTCTCGTCATTCCCAGTCCTTCCGTTGAAATGGCAGTTAAGGAGGATGGGATCCAGTCAAAAAACCCAGGTGAAGATGAATTATCGTCCACCACATTTTAGTTTGGGAGTCTTTTACACAGTCATTTAGAATTTTTGAAGCCGGGAAATATGAAGAATCAACGATGCCTTTGCTAGGATTAGAACTCCGGACCTTCAAATGCTAGCGGGATGTGCTCTCAAATTATATCACGAAGGCACACGGTAAGGAAGGAGAAAATTCCTTACAAGTGGGACCAGAAATGCTGTTAAAACGTTACGTGAATTGCATTATGTAAAAAATTCTAAGACGAATGATAACTGATGTTCGAGCTAGTCGGTCGATGATAAGGAGCTTACCTGTCGCTATGAAGTGGACCGCGAACTCCTTCTCTGGTCTACACAACTAGTGTACGAGGAAATAACCGCTCACAAATTGGCGAATTTTAGGTATTCCTTATAGTACTTTTATCTGTACTGGAATAATCCATGGCTCTGCTTTTCCTTTTGTATTTGGGCAGATAATGGCTCCTCGTAGACATAAGTTAGAATTACCATTAAAACAACCATCTGCTGAAGTGCATAATACTATTATCGCAGGTCCATTGCATACTGCAAGAAGTGTTGCCGTAGTTTGAATGTACCGAAAACCGCAGTCCTCGAGTTTCTCCATTCTGTTCTGAGGATATTTTCTGAACAATTCCAGCGCGTCCGTATGTCGCATCCTGAAGACGAGCAACAGCGCGTCAAATTTGTGAATTTTTAATTCATCAGATATGATGAAGAGAGCAGGTGGCGTATATTATTGTTGAATGGGGCTTATTTCTCATTCACTGGGAACGTAAATTAAAAGAACTGCCTTCGCTTGGCTGACAAACCCCTCACGATGTGGCATTACCAAGTCAGAATTATCATTAAAACCATCATCTACTGCTAGACGAGCTATATACAGGGTGTCCACTCAAGTCCCTGCTCAATGGCTGCGGCTATAGTCATAAAAGTGGTGTCCGGGTATAGTAAAGTGGCTACTAGATGAGAGAGCTTACAGCGCCCCTGATGGAAAACAGCGGAGTTAGCGTCCCTATCTCGAAAACGATACCAGATAGGAAGAAAAAGTGAATTACAAAGTTGTAGAGCGCCGTCAATTTAGTACGAATAGACACCCTGTGGATATAAATGCTAAAAACAGAACGCTGAAAACGCACATTTGTTTCTTCGCGATTTCCGAACCTGTGACGTCACGAAACTGAAACGAAAGAAGAAAAAAATACCTTTCGAATGAAAACAAGCTCGCATCATGGCACATTGTATCGCTTGTAATTCACAATCGAGAGTACTGTGTTTCAGACCCTGCGGAGTGCATCCTTGTACTTATTGTCTTTAGTAGTAGAAATATGCAGATCGTGCACAATCATGTTTCAAAACGCATCTTTTCAACGCAACTTGAGCTTGGTGTACCAATTTCTGCATTATGCAAATAGTGTATGAAACGTCCCACATGTTCACCTGAGACAGCTATAAAAGGGATATTCCTGTGGTTGTATTTTGAAGCTCATGGTCACAGAGCGATTTTCAAAACATGATTATTTTGAGATGGTTGTACTTTACGGTGAATGTGAGCGGAAGCCACGATCGGCAACGCTATTGTATCGGCAACGTTTTCATGCAGGCCCGCATCCTTCATACAAAACCATCCTACAGGTTGTGAAACATTTAAGGCAGATAGGCTGCGTAGCTACCCGACTTCTATCTGGCTGACCAGCTAAGGTAGGATGGAAAGTACAACCGGAAGATGTCTTATCGTACTGCCTCATATATCCAAACAGCAACGCAAGAGATATAAATGAAACATGTAGCCTCTCAAGAAGTCGCGTTCGGAAAATCCTAAATGAATTAAGTGCTCATCCATACCGACCAACATCTAATCAGGCATTACTGGACGGAGATGCCGAGAGCCGTTTCGCATGGTGCAAATTCGTCATGAACCAGATAGAGGTCCAATCAACATTCTTGGCAGATATAGTGTGGACGGATGAGGCATTATTTTCCCGGAATCAAATATTCAATAGGCAGAAAAATTACTGTCATTGCTGGGCACTGGAAAATCCATCATGTTCGGCTGATGGAGTAAACTTGATGGAGGAATTCGGAGAACGAATAATCGGTATGGTGGTTTCGAAGAGTGGACTCCGCATTCATCTGACCTGACTCCAATGGACTTTTTCCTGTCCGGATGCCTCAAACAGCAGGTGTATGCAATCCCTCCACAAATATTGCGGGACCTTCAACGACGTATTACAGATGCTTGTCTCTATTGCTGTTATATTATACAGGTCTGAGGTAGCCGTCGTGGATGTCATTACAGTTTTTGCATCAACCCCACTTTCCTCTGCAAAGAATGTATTTCAGTATGTTTAAGTTGCTCATGTTTTACACATACAATAAGATGCATTTCTTTATTAAAATACCTAATTAATTAAACAGAACATGCAATCAATATAAGAGTATTTCTTGTTCTTTCAAATTTTTTTCTTAAAATAAAATACTATACTTCCATTTGTCTGCTGGTTTCAGCATTTGTATAGTATATAAATTTGTAAATCGAAAAATATAATAAAGATATCAGTAATTAAACTGTTTCGCGGGATCTGAGAACAATATCATTTCGTCCAGCAATCTTATTTGATCCACAATAGAAAGTTGCCTCTAAAGTTCACATTCAGCTGATATTGCGATGCATTGTTAAAAGTAGTTTCGATTATAAACCGAAGATAGGATTATTCAAATATGAATATGTTCGATGCCCCTGTACGATATATTAATATTTAATTATGCATAGTTTGTACGAAAATAAACTTGGAGAAAGGTAAATGCAATATGCATTTAAACAGTAGATATAATTAAAAACGCAATGAAGCATTTATATTTAATATTTCTGGAATTTCTACTGTTTATTAACTTATATAAAGCGTAACATAAAATGAGTACATTTATCGTTTCCTTAGTATTAAAAAAATAATATCTTCATTAGCTGCAAAAATTGAAACCACTATTGATCATTTTCTACAAAGTAAAATAGAAATCAAGTAATTCGAGGTTAATGGGCTCTTTAAGAAGTTATTAGCAACCCACTCCTTTTAGCAGTAAGAAAATACAGAAGTTCCTTTTTTACAAGGAATCAGCTTTCGATCTATTCTTGGATTTCCCATTTCACATAACCAATATCGTAATAGCTTGAGTATTTTTACGCTACTCCAAATTTCAATTCTAGTGCGAATGATACAATTTTCGTCTTTATTTTTTTCTTTGGTGGGTTTGCTGCTTTATTTACTATTTACTTCACTAAGTGTATTGTTTCAGAATAAAAGTTTGCTTAATTCTGAATCAATAAATCTTGCATATTTATCAATGCAATGAGCAAGTAAAGAAAGACCCGTTATCAATTATGTAAGGGGTAGACAGCTTTACTTCAATTTCTACATGATTTATTTCATATGTCTGGGCTTTTATTAGGTAAACGAAATTATTTTTATCTTCTTCATTAAAATTCAGCATTCGTACATGTATCACACTTAAGCTCTTAGAGATTCCCTTAACTTTCGATCGAAGTTGTCTGCTAACAGGAATACAGAGGCTGTTTTCCCATTTTTTGGATGATTTTCATTGTATCTACAGAAATAGTTTTCCTAAATTTTTGTATTTTAAATGTTCTATTTGATAACCCTTATCCTTCACTGTCTTTCTACATCATAATTTTCAAGACAATAAAGCCTTTGTAGCATCTCGAGAAGCTTCACTAAGGATATGAGTGAAGGGTAAGGCCTTGATACCTGTTTCTTGTTCAGTTTATTCACTGTCTTTCTACATCATAATTTTCAAGACAATAAAGCCTTTTGTAGCGTCGGAAGAGGTATTTTATCCCATTCCTCTTGAACAGCTTTACAAAGTCCAAGGATGGTTGTAAATCGATGTTTGGGCAATCCTCTTCTTAAAAGTCCAAAAGTTCAAAAATCTGTAAGTCCACGAGAAGCTTCACTAAGGATATGAGTGAAGGGTAAGGCCTTGATACCTGTTTCTTGTTCAGTTTATTCCAGGAAAATAACAGTGCAATTTGACGTGTGGCTGCTTGCTTTGTCTTGATGCAGTTCTACTGATTGATCACGCTGTGTGTAAAGAGAAGGTATTTCTCATTTGAAAATTAGGTATAAAATATCTTCTTCTTGATAATAGACTCTTTCTATTGCATCCATTTAAATACACCAGAGATTCAACTATTGTTAGGACACTTTTTGCCCGGAAAAATATTTCTAATAAAGAATTCTTCAATGCGTTTTGCGTTCGTGGAGACAGACAATGCGTATCATGTTTTTTCGCCTTTTTAAGATTCAAAAGAGCACTAACCACTTTGCTTACAATTGACACTGAACATTTTAATGATCTTGTAACTGACCTTTGAATTAGCGGATTTTTCTTTTAGCATTAAAGATTTTACCTTTGCAACATTCGAAACGTTCCGTTGCATCCTTGGATATGTATTTGAAGCAATTTTTCCCCTTGAAGCCAAACTTTGACATTACTTTCCTTTCTTGATCGTAATATTACCGATCGTAGACTTAGACATCGAAAAACAATGGATTTCACAGCGTGACTGGATACGAACACTTTCTTCGGAAAGAGCTCAAAGACAGCCTTCCATCCACAGGTTCTTTAACAGCTCCCCTTTTCATGAAAACAAAACTGTATAGTAGACGATAATTTATACTTTAAAGAATATAGTTGCGGCTAAAAAAATTTCCAAGCAGACGAGTTTTATTATAGCAAGACAAACTCGTCAAGAAATGTTCGAACAGCCTCTATACAACTATGTGCTGTCGAGTCAGAAGATATAAACGCCCTTAGACGAAAAGAATATGTATATATCTATGTGTGTGTGTGTGTATATATCTATATATATATATATAGAGAGAGAGAGAACTCCTGTCTAGAAAATGAAGCAAGGCAAACGAAAGTTTCTAGTTAAAAAGCTTTAGTGAATCCTCTATTTAAAATGGAAACCGTGGTGTTTGTGCATAAAGTGTAAACATATTGTTGCGTGCAAAAGAAATTCTTCAAAACTCTGGAATTTTCCGCAGAAATATTCGTACAAGTGTTCACAGTATCACACAGTATAACCAGTAGTTACACTTCAAACTACTAAGAATGTTAAACACAACGCAATGCAAAGCGCATCCAAAGAGAAAGTTCATTCAAATTTATCTCAGTTCACGCGGAACTACATACAACT
Organism: Stegodyphus mimosarum; assembly: GCA_000611955.2. Classification (NCBI taxonomy): domain Eukaryota; kingdom Metazoa; phylum Arthropoda; class Arachnida; order Araneae; family Eresidae; genus Stegodyphus; species Stegodyphus mimosarum. The sequence continues at coordinate 99,710 of KK120095.1, read as the reverse complement.
CGCAACAACAATAACTAAGCGACTGAACTCAGATGTTCTATCCCTCTCTGGCCTTTTATAGCTTTCAACCGGCCGCCGAAATATTTATAGTACTTTCTGCTTCTCGAAATTACTGGAAAGCAATAAGAGTGTGGGATTTCAGTTACAGCTAACATAGGGGTCAATTACATTTATTCAATTTCAATACGTATTACGGTGATACAGGGACCGGAACAAAATGTCGATAAAGTTTTAGCGATTTCTCGCCAAATTACCGAGATACTCATTTACTCAAAGTTAAATGCACTTGCCCCTATATTCTTACTGTTCTGGCATAGCTTTAAATTTGTTTCGTGCTACATTACACTGAAAAATACAGTAATTTTACTGATAATTCTACTGAAAATTACTTAAGTGCAAAATTCGTAACATTGTCTTCTACCCAAGGGCTGCACGTCCTGGGCAGTACAAACCCTGGACACGAAGCATAATTACAACTAAGGCATCAATGTAATAATAAACATTAGAGAACAATATCAAACAACATAAACAATAACTGTAATAAGTAACTTAAATCAAATCAAATATTAAATCAATAAACGAGTGCACAACTTTAGAAAGAAATAGGACCATGGTCTTATACTATTTACATTATTTACATTACGTACTATGGCCATAGTAAGGAGATAATCTGTCGTAATGAACGGCTTTAGGGTTAGTGTTAAGAGACTTACGGATCTGAACAACGACGTCGTTCAGCTTCGTTAGGACTGTGTAAGGATCATTCCAAGGTGACTGTAATTTAGTAGAGAGTCCTTTCCTTCGAATCGGTTTCCACAACCATACCTTGACTCCTTCTTTGAATCGATGTCCTGTAGCTCTCGTGTCGTATCGGGTCTTCAACTTCTCCGTCGTCAAGTTGACTCGTTGTCGTGGAAAATTTTTCATCACTTCAAACCGTGCCTGAAAATCTTGGATGTAATCCTCGGGCGATGAAGGCGCATCCGAAGGGCGATCAAACAAGAGATCACAAGGCAGACGAAGGTCACGACTAAAGAACATGGTAACTTCTTGCCCCAGTCCTGTTGGTTTCTGGAAACCACCAAGGAGATGTTATTAAGGATTGTTCAATTAAACCTTTCTACCATGCCGTTTGACTGATGGGGTTTTGTCAATGGACAGTAGCTTGCAGCGTTTCCTTAATTAAAGCTGATGCGAAATTTCTTCCTTGATAGGAAAGTACCTGAAGAGGCATTCCGAATCTATTAATCCAATGCTGTATCACTACCTCTGCTAGTAGGACAGCCTCTTGCTCAGAAATATGATACGCTTCAGGCCACTTGGTGAAGTAATCTGTGACAAAGAGGAGGTATTTTTTGTCATCATGAGCTCGTGGCAGAGGTCCTACAATCAAAGGCGATACATTCAAAAAGCGCTTCTATATTGTAAAGTTGCAGCTTCTCTTGGCTGCGTTTCTTAGATCCTTTCCGACACGCACAGGCATCGCAAGAGTGGCACCACTTTCGCACGTCATCTTTTGCATTACTCCGGTAGAAACGCTCTCGAACACAGTGCAAAGTCTTTATTATTCCGAAGTTACTTCCTGTAAGGCTCTTTAAGGCCGTCCGGAATGCTAGATCTTGAAAGCATCAGCTGTCATCGGACTGCATTTCCATTATCCTATTCAAATTTCCGGTACAAGACACTGTTTCGAATATGGAGTGAGCCCCAGAGAGCCCAGTATTGTTTTCTCTTATGACTATAGATTTAAACGGCCTGCCAGGTGAGTTTCTTGTTTAAAGACTCCATTAATTCAATTATGGATCTAATGTCACTGTCCTCTAGCCGAGCCGTCCTGACTTCTTCGTCACTCCATGAGTCTCCATCAGCCGATGTTGAAGTGGTAACGTGTCGTGCGACCGGATTAAGCAGCTCGTGTTTCTCTTCGACTCTGGTACGATATCGTCAGTTCTCTCAGCAGGGTCTTCCATACAAGGCGTCGGCGTTTCCAGGTAAGGATCCCTTCTGATAATGGATAGTTATGTTCTCAGGCTCTAAATGCAATTCATTATTTTTGAAGCCCAAGGAAAAATTATATTTCCTTAGTAAGTCCAATCCGAGTAAGAACGGTTCTGTAATATCTGCCACACATGCCGTGTGATACTATGCAGCACTTCCAAGCGTAATATTTACGTTTAACTTACCATCTATTTCTATTTGGTTACCAGATGCAGTCTGGAGGGTAACACGGGATGTCGTCCAAATGAGTTCATCTTTAAACTGCTGAGCTACATGTTTCCGAATGACAGTAACATTCACTCCTGTATCGATGACCATATTGCAAGGTACTCCATTGATATGTCCCATGATGAAGAGTCTATCATTGCGGCCTTTTACTGTAGAAATCTGAAGGGCTTTAAAATGGGGCTTCCTATTATCCTTCAAATTCCGCTCTGTGATATGAACATTAATTTGTTTCCTGCATCGTTGCTGAGAAATGATCTTCTTTTTCTTGCCCTGAACTGTTCTGTAGTTACTTAGTATGTGGCCTTCAGCACCGCAGTTCCAACACTTTAGAGACGGTTTCTTGTCACTAATACTCCTTCTCAGAGCATTGACTTGTCTTGTTAAATCATTTAGGCGAGTAGTCATTTGATCCACTGGTTCTTGGACTTCCTCAGCTCTGGTTGGGCGACGGTCTCTACGAATTTCTTGTTGGGCTGCCTCGAATTTCATGATCTTTTTGAGTCCTTGACATCCGCCATTCGCAGAGCCTTCTGTATTTCTGTATTTCAGGGTTTCGGCTTAAGTCGATGAAGTACTGCAAGGACATGATTTCCCTTGTTTCTGTCGGGCACTCCGAAAAGGTGAGATGAGACAGCTTTCAGCATTCGTAGCAAGCTACTGGAGTGTCTTCGTGGCCTTCTGTTGACAAGATTTTTATTGAAGCCTGCTGTAATCTTTTAAATACTTCTCCCCCAAGTGCAGCTGTAACGTTTTGGAGAGAGCTTCGAAGTCTAGCCTATGGTTTTTGGGAAGAGTTTGAAGGATATCTGCTGCGTCTGCTCTCAGAGAAGCGGCTAGATGACAGGCCTTAGTTTGGGAATCCCGTCCGTTTGCTTCCGCCACTATAGAAAATTTTGTCTTTTACACTTGCGAGGAGGACTTCCCATCATATGTGGATAGGTTCAGAGACGGATGAGCAGGCATGGGTAAAAATGTAAAACTGTAGCATTCATTATTTTAATTAACCAAATTATTTTTAGTTTGAACTTTCCTATCGATATTTCAAAGTTTCAGTTGCTGCCCGAATTTAGCGCGAGCGAGATATTTATGCAAATCGCATATATCTGATAGCAGTTTAAAAGGCAGGCGTTAACGAAGGGAAAAAACAGAGTCTTGGATTTATCGCCGTAAGGCTGTCCGCGCAAGGATTTCCTCTGTCTACTGAAAGTTCGCCTTCATAGGCTATTGCAATTACTAGTGCTTGCTAGTGAAATTCGCATTATTGCATTTCACTGAGAGTTAGGCTTCTCCGTCCTACTTAAAGTTTAGGTATTTGAATTGTTCACGCACTTTATTTCATATTATTTTAGATCAGCCCAAGTAGTGGCTTACTCTCAAGTTGGAGAGTTGTAATTATTTGAATTAAAGGGTCACTTTAAACCCTCCTTTGTAGTCCCTCAACAACAAAAGAACCCAGTTTGAAAAGGAGGTTACCAGAAGAGAGGAAGCGGCAGCCGAAAAAAAGACCACCCCAGAAAGGAAAACGGAAAAACGCTAAGCAACAGTCTCAGCGACCAAAGCGTTTGAGGAAGAAACCTCCAGATGAAAATACTACGAAAGCTCCACCACTACGGAGGGAACCGAACATCGAGAAGCGAGCCGCCGAAGGTGCCAATCCACAACGAAGGAGCCTACGAGTGCAGGAGCAGGAACGAGCCAGTCTGGAGACGGAGCGGAGACTTCAGCAAAAACGGAAAGCGCCACCCATCATTCGTCCCAACAAGGTATTTCTGGAGGAAAAGAGATCAACCAAACGAAAGGCGGTCCCAGAGTTTCAATCTAGGAGTAACAGACAACGAATAGCCCAAGCTACAGTATATCCAACCTTTCAGGAATGGACAAAAAAACGCCTAACAGACTGACAGAAAGATAAGTAGATTCCTTATTTTCTTTTTAAATTCACACAGTTATGTTTCTGATTTAAGTGCAAGTTGCAGATTTAAAAGGGAAGTTACCCGAGTCAAAGGCCGGTTATCGGGTTGCCGAAAGCGTAAAGGACACGCTTGAAGGAACAAGTTAAACAT
>KK120095.1:66494-94260 GCA_000611955.2 Stegodyphus mimosarum | reverse complement strand
ACAGAGTCTTGGATTTATCGCCGTAAGGCTGTACGCGCAAGGATTTCCTCTGTCCACTGAAAGTTCGCCTTCATAGGCAATTGCAATTACTAGTGCTTGCTAGTGAAATTCGCATTATTGCATTTCACTGAGAGTTAGGCTTCCTTCGCCGTCCTACTTAAAGTTAAGTTTAGGTATTTGAATTGTTCACACACTTTATTTCATATTATTTTAGTTCAGCCCAAGTAGTGGCTTACTCTCAAGTTGGAGAGTTGTAATTATTTGAATTAAAGGGTCACTTTAAACCCTCCTTCTGACTTTGTAGTTCTTCAACACTAAAGGACATAGCCTAGTTTTGCTCACTGTCCTCCACATAGGGTTTCACAGCTTATGCTCAGTAAGAAGATTAAGCGATTTAAGGAGAAACCTTATAAAACCATCAGTTTTGCTTCCTGCCATCGTTACGAATTTCTTCAAGATATCAACATTTTTGGCGACCTCAGAAACCCTGTCATCAATTTGTTGCTCAATTTGTTGTTAGACATCGGAAACTATTTCTTCGATGCGTTGCTCCACGACAGAAATTCTCTTTTCTATTTGTACTTTGACAGAATTTTTGTATGTGTCCATCTCTATTTTCAACAACGTCTTATTCTGCCTCCCATAGACTCAAATTTGTTTTCCATTTTGCAGGCAATTTCTCTTTGCATTTTCTGTTGACCTGCTTTATTTTTTTTTCTTTCATCTCTTCTTTAACGGATTCTTGGCCAGCTTTTATCTCTTCTTTGACAGATTCTTGCCCACACTTCTTCTTTGAAAGTAGCAATGGCTGCCGCAAACTGCCTTAAATGTTCCTTCATCGGTCTTGTCACTGGCATTGAACCGCACGTCTGACATCAAAAAGTGTTGCGTGCGTACGGGTTCGTATTAGACTGAAGGCAAAAGTACGATAGTAGGTTAATAAAATTTATTTTTAGCAAAAGAAATATTTCAGAACTATGGAATTTTCCACAGAAATATTCGTATAAGTGTTCACAATATCACACATTATAATCAGTAGTTACAGTTCAGACTACTAAGAATGTTAAACAAAACGCAGTGCAAAGCGCATCTAAAGAGAAAGTTAATTCGGATTTATCTCAATTCACATGGAACTACATACAACTCGCAACAGCAATAACTAAGCGACTGAACTCAGATGCTTTCTCTCTCTCCGGGCTTTTATAGTATTCAACTGGCTGCCGAGATATTTATAGTACTTTCTGCTTCTCTTCTGGCCTCCGAAATTGTAGTACATTTTGCTTCTCAAAATTACTGAAAAGCAATTAGTGTGGGATTACCGTTCCAGCTAACATAGCGGTCAATTACATTTATTCAATTTTAATACGTATTACAGTGGTACAGGAACCGGACCAAGATGTCGCCAAATGGTCACCAAATTCGGCGACTTTTAGCGATCTCGGGAAATTACCAAGATACCCCTTTATTCAAAGTTAAATGCACTTGCCCCCTGTATTTTTACTTTTCCGGCATAACTTTCTTAAAATGTGTTTTTCCAGCTATATTACACCGAGAAATAAAACAATACTACTAAAACAAAACAATTCTACTAAAAGTTATCTATGTACAAAATTCGTAACATTATGATAAGAAATGAAGGTTTAAATTTTATATATTGATCTTTAAATACTGAAACATTTGAAGCAAATTTCAAAAAACATGCTTTAAAAGCTATAATCCCTTTAATAAGGAGACTTTAATTTATTTAGAATTATCCTTTTTCGAGGAGAACATTAAGTACCATATAAAAATTACATACAGATCTATGTAAAATTAGGTTAAAAAAGCAAAGTTTTAGACTGTTGCAAATTTTAGATAAAACTTTCTAGAACGGTTTTGGTTTTTTAGAGCTGGGAATCATTAGAAATCATGCTATATCCTTGCCGGAATTCAAATTCCATATCTTCTGATTGCTAGCTAATGCACGAAGGTGGGATGCGTACCATTGGTAGTACTCAAGAGAAAAATAGGTGGTACGCAAAGAAACAAAGTACTTTTTACTCTTAAATTCCAAAATACCCCAACATCTTGTTTAAGTTTATTAATCTAACATTCGTAAATTTATGCGATCTGAGCTTTGTTCAAGGTGAACATCTGCTCATAAAACTTTAGCAAAATAATCCGTTTTTATTTTCACAAACATTTGTGAAAAGGCATAGGCATAACAAAATTTGTCATAAATGATGCTTTTAAAAGGAGTAATAGAAATAGATGCTATATTCAACAGAAAATTTTTTAAAAAATTCTACAAAATTATAATAGTATCTCATTAATTCTTTTAAAGCCGCCAGATTCATTAGCATGACTAAACTTTACGTCCCCTCTATTTCCGGGCTGATATTGCTCTATTTCAATCTTTTTTTACATCGATTTTCCCTCTCTAACAGCATGTATTTTGTCTTCTTATTGCTTTGTATTTCTTATTTTCCTATGCGATTTGAGAATATCGTCATTTGTTTTTGAAGAGCCTGTTATATATTGTGCATTTTAATATTTGTGAAAAAATAATAAAACAAACCTATATTTTCAAAATAGAAAAATGGCTAGGATTAACTAAGCAGAAAAGTGATGATTCACAGGTGGTGGATCCGTGACAATCTACTACCACTAAGCATATTGAAAATAAAATAAAAGTTGCTTATAGAAAATACAATGAAAGTTTTATTTATTATTTATGTTTATTTGGAATATAGATTAAATGGACAATCAACCTCAGTGTGTTTGCGGTGAATTATTATTCAATCAAAATATGAAACCATCGTTTCTTAAATGACATCTTGAATCCAAGCATGACAATTTAAAGGATAAATATGAAGAATATTTTAAAAGGAAATTATCGGAGTTCAAAAATAGTAAACAAGTAAAGAAAAGTTTTGTTACTTCAAGTGAAAAAGCTTTGGAAGCTAGTTACCTAGTAAGCCTAGGAATTGCCAAGGATTGGGCAGGCTCACACTGTTCGAAAAATCTTATATTACCAGCAGGTAAAGATATCATTTTAACATTATTCAACGAAAAAACAGATAATGAACTTAATAATATTCCGTTAAAAAATGATGCAGTAAGTCGACAAGTTCATGAAATTGCAAATTCCATTATAAGAGACAGCTAATCAAAAAAAAAAAAACAATGCGTATTTCGCAATGCAATTGGGTGGAATTACTAATATAACGAGCTTTGTTCAATTATTAGTTTATCTGCATTCCTTTCGAAGAATAAACGAATTGCCGATGGCATTTATTTTGTGAATCTCCTCATGGTAGAGCAACTGCAAATAAAATTTTCAAAATAATTGACAGTTTTACGCCTGAGAATAATGTTCCTTGGAATAAGTGCATTTCTTGGAATAAGAGCATTAAGCTATTTAATTTTTATTGCCGTATGCAGTTGCGGAGCTCGGAAGGACAGGAAAACATTCCCGTGTTATTTTTTGAATAGAAAAAGTAGGACCTGAAACTCACTGCTCCATCCATCGTGAAGCTTTAGTAGCGAAAAGCTTCAGTAGTTTGAGCTTTAATTTAAGCTTTAGTAGCGTTTAGCATATTTAGATGATATTTTTGGAAAAGTTAAATGAATTAAATTTTGGATTGCATGGACAAAGTGCTAATTTGTTTTCCATTAGAGACAAAATAAATGCAATGATAAAAAAAACTCGAGCTAAGCATCAAAGAATTGCATAATAATATTTTCAGCTTTTTACCACTTTTAGAAAGTTTTCTAACAGAAAATAAATTGGAAATAAAAGAAGAATTAGCATCCGACATTAAAAAACATTGTTTTTTATTGATAAATAATTTCAACATATATTTTCCTGAGGTTTATGAAAAAGAAAATTTGGTTAGAAATTCATTTTGTTCAAATGTACCTGAAATTTTATCTCGTGATAAAAAAGAACAATTGATAGAAATTTCCTGTGAACGACCTCTAACGGAAGATTTCAAAAATAACACACTTGTTAACTTTTGGATGAATCGGAAAAAAGAATTTGAAGGCATTTCAAATAAAGCTATTCAATTTATTGCCTTTTCACAACTTATTTTTGTAAACAAGGGTTTTCTTCCATGTTATATTTGGAAAATAAATACAGTACAAAATTAAAAATGGATCCTAATTTACAGTTATATATATACATACACTCTTCGACACTAAAAAAAAAAAAAAAAAAACGACGCACGCACCGAGAAGATATAAAGCAAAGTGGACACAAATTGATGTCATACAGGTTTCGACGGAAAATGCATAATTTTACTTTTTGGCTGCCAATGAATGAACGGTTGTCGCTGCAGCGTATCTGATCTGCGCAACTGGCAGGATATTTAAGAGGGGAAATTACGATTTCAGGTCATAAATTCTTCAAGAATTTCATTCCGTGTACTCTGATAGACAGTAACTATGCATCGCATATAGGTGAGCGAACGATATGCGCAGACGTCAGAATTTGAGCGAGGTCGTGTAGTTGGGCTCAAAGAAGCCGGTTGGTCTTATCGGCGAATAGCTCGACATTTGAGCAGGAGCGATGCCACTATTAGTCGATGTTGGCAGGAATGGGTGAATCATGGCCGCACACAGCGTCAAGAAGGAAGCGGTAGGCCTAGAGAAACGGCAGAATATGAAGACTGAGCAATCGTCAGAGCGGCACTCACAGCCCCAGATGCATCATTATCATCGATTGTACGTGCAACTAGTGCTTCAGTGACCGCAAGGCCCATTCATAGACGGCTCACAGGAAGGGGTCTGAAGTCACGGCGCCCCTTCCGCCGACTACCATTGACCTCTGTACAATGTCAAGCCCGTTTGCAGTGGTGTCGGGTTCATTCGCACTGGAATGTCACTGACTAGAGTAGAATAGTCTTGATGTCATGAATCCCACTTTGAAGTGAGCCCCAATGACCAGCGAAGGCGAGTCTGGAGACGCCCCAGACAGCGGTGTCATACCAACCTGACTGTCTTCCGGCAGGCAGGCCGACAACCAGGAGTGATGATCTGGGGTGATATTTCATTTCATAGTAGGACCCCTTTGGTTGTCGGGCCCACCAGCAGCCGAGCGGTAAAGACGCTGAACACTGGTAGTTCGGTCTGAGGTTCGAATCCCGCGAACGGGCTGGCTGCATGGGCGTTTTCGTGGTTTTCCCCATGTGTAACGTGTATACGAGCCAGTTTCCCTTAGAAAGTCCTACACGAAGGCATCCCTCCCTTTAGGCAGATAGCCCTCGTGTGCTTTGCCATAACTGAATAACCTAACTAACCTAACCTTTGGTTGTCATTCGTCGCAACTTTACAGCACAGCGGTACGTGGACGAAGTTCTAAGGCCATCATGTAACGTGTTGCCCTTCATGTAACGCCACCCTGGGCTTACATTTCAGCAAGATAATGCCCGCTCCCACACTGCACATGTTTCTACTGCTTGCCTTAGTGCTTGTCGAATATTACTTTGGCCAGCAAGGTCGTCGGATCGCTCTCCTATTGAGCATGTTTGAAGCATTATGGGCAGGGCCCTCCAAGCAGCTCGGGATGTTGACGAGCTCGGGATGCTCCAAACGTACGCCAAAGAACGTGCCCCAAAGAACAATACTGCATTATTGTTCTGTTGTATAGTGAGGCATTCGCATACATGCACTTAATCACTAAATGCATCAACGAATCTTGTACGTTACCGAAACCATGTTTTTTCTCACCATTTCTTTTAGAAATACTACAGAATAAAGGATACTTTACCATAATCATCCCTTTTTGTTTACTCATTTTTTATATCTTATGTGTCTGCCATGTTACGAATCACGAATCTATCCAAAAATAATAATAAAAAATGTTTTAAAAATTTGAAAACTTTCAGCTGGGTTGCTTATTATGCTTTCCAACGTAAGAATTTTAACGTCTTTAGTTCGTTGCTAGAGATATTGGAAATATTCTGAACTAACTGTCGCTTTTCAATTAATAGATCCTGTTTCTGCAGCCCTGGAACATTTCAGTCTAAAGTTAAGAAGATACATAAGGACTTAAGTAGGAGCCCAGTGTATTTTGATCACTATGTGTGAGTTCATATGACAATCAGGGATACAGTTAATAGGTAAACTCAAACACAAATAATTACTCTCATGTGATTTTATGATTCGAATAGCACAGTTGAAAACAAATTAGAACAATCTTAGTATTTCACTTACTAAGTTTTGGAATCTAATGCAAAATATTACACTCTAAGGTGAATCTTAATCCAAACTAATTTTTAAACATATCAGAATGCAATTTTAAATCATGCTGTTTATACTTCCCATTTTTAAGATAATATATTTTGTAAGTATTACTAATACTGCTAATGACCGTTAGAAACTATATTTGATGCAAGTCGCCCAACCGGTATAGTGGTTAGTGTCACTACTGCCGTGCCGAAGGGACCGGGTTCGAATCCTGGAGAAGGCGTGAATGTTTGTAAACATATAGTGTCCGTGCGGGGTGGGGGCACTCCAAACATGCGGCGAACCGAAAGTCTCCAAGGTCGGACCTTCTCCTTCAGTCAGGTTGTTTTTTCGACGCTCCAGATTTTCGAAGTGCATAAAAGTAAGTAACCTGTGTTTCTCTTCACTTTTGTTTTCATCGGATAGCTAATATATCTGCGCACATCTGGATATTTAATTTAAACCACTGCGATTTCGCAGGAATTAATTATCGTATTATTAGTACTCAGAGTTTTATGTTTAGAGACAAGCTATTGTGATTTAGTTTCACACCTTCCTGGAAGTGGTCGCCCACTGGTTTACAAGTGTCTTATATCATCAGAAGCGCATTCTCTTAAGGATTATTCTGAGACCAATCGCTAATCAGCTACATTTTCCACGTTGTGCGTTTCTTTCATACGGAATAATTCCCCGCTTAGCGTGGTCTACGTCCTGGATTTCAACCATCGACAGAGAACAAAGGCAACTGAGGATTTCTTAGTTTCGGCATTTCACCTGGAGTTTACGTTTTCAATCCCTGGAACAAAGGTCACTGTAATTAACATTAAAAGAGGATCAAGAATTTCAAAAGTTAGACGAAATCGGACTATTAGTTCATTTTTTACTATTTTTTATTCATTTTATTCATATTTATTCATTTTTTTCTGGAATTGCAGATTCAGTGTGTGTGTTTAGTGATTGTGATACTAGTGCCTAATATTAAGTGCAGTTGGGACTGCTGGATTTATTAACCATAATTTCGGTTATTAATTTTCCCAGTCTATCTATATTCTGTGTTTTAAATTAACTCGGTAATTAATAGTGAATTCTCTTAATCAGACTTAATTATATGGTTAATTTTTGGAGCATGTAATGTGCAAAAAAATAATTAGTGCGTTTAGCATTAAGAGCATGTAATTAATGCCTAGGAGTAAATATTTACTTTGCATCTGTCAGATTCCTAAAATAAGTGAATTATTCTCTTAAATTTTGGTTATCTAAAATTGTTACCCTCATGTTACATTTCTTACTATCTTAATTATCATTCAGCGTAGTAGATCTGTAATGTGTGCTCGAGCAGATCGTAATGTATGGTGTTAATACACTTATTTATGCGTCCTCAGTTTGCCTAATTAGATGAAAAATAGATTGTGTAATTCACATTTGTTAATTCACATGTAGCCTATCCTCCGCCTGTCTTAATTTTAAAAGTTATTCAATGTAACTGTTTTCTATTTCATGCTCGAGCAAGCTGTTAAAAAAGGAGGTGATACATATATTCTTGTGTCACTGTATTTTTATAATTTGGTAAACATTAGCCTTGCAATTAAGTTTACAGATTCCTTATAACGTTGCATTTTTATTTTTTTTTTTGTTTATTTATTTCTTTTTTTATCTCAACATCTAGTGTTTCTTAAGTCTCGAAGTTTAACTAGATAATGTTTCTTTAAGACTAACAGTAACTCGTTAGATAAAGATACCGACAGCCTCCAAGAACTCTTCACCTTTTACAAAGCAGCTTCCTCAGCAGGTGCTAATCATTGGCTCTAAAGGACACTTCCCGTACTCCAGAGAGTATTAAAGCTCAGTTAGCAGCTGATGTACATACATCCAAGTCAACTTGGAATCTCTTTCGTTCAGGTTTCCCCTACGCGCTCTAGGGAACTGCTCATAAGGTGCCAGTAAAAGGCACATTTACAAAGACTCAAGCAAGCTATAGACGAACGGCCACTTCTCAAAGAAATACTAGCTTTTAGAGAACCCAAGCCTAGAAAGACCCATTGCATTATTTTCGGAGTTCCAGAAGACGTCGACACAGAAGCACTAGTAGCAACGTTGAAAGATAACGTTGATACTCATCATACAATTCCTTTTAGATACGCAATAGCCGCTCAAGACAAAACGGGAAGAAAAATTGGATTGGTAAAATTGGTTCAAAATTTGCATATCAGCTTGTGCTAACAGAACTCCTGATTGGCTTTAAATAGAATAGCTCTTGATTGGTTTTAAATCCTGTTCGATATGCCCCTAGATCAATATCGTGCGCTACTTTAACTGTCAGGAATTTGGGCACATAATTATAGATACTGTAAAAAATTCCCAATCTGTTCGAAGTGTGGGAGCGGCCACCTAACACAAAATTGTCAGTCTGTGACTGAACATTGTACTAACTGTAGCAGTTCTAACAAGGTAAAGCGTTTAACATACGATACTGCTCATCAAGCTACACCTAAGACTTCCCCAATTACAAAGCAGAGTTCACTAAGATGACTAATACTGCGGCCTAGCAATAAGGTATCACCATGACGAAAACAAATAGCATAGAGAAGCTTCAGTTTCTACAATGCAATCTGAAAACATGCCAACCTGCAACCCTTTCTTTCGCACAATATATACTCCATACAAAAACAGATGTAGCTTTGATTCAGGAACCATACACTAAGAAAGGTTGTATGCCAGGAGTGTTTTTAGTGTACATGCCAGGAACATGCAAAACCTACTTTTTCGAATTCAGAACTAGCAGCTATTGTTTACAACGGGCCACTCTCCCCAGTTTTAATAGAAAATACAGATGACGCATTTACGATTCAATTAAACACTAAAGACATAAAATTGTTATTAACATCAGTTTACTCTCGACCAAGTGTGAATATATATCACCAGTTGAGTCAAAGAGTGTTACAGCTCTCTTCTCATTATATGCTAGAAGGGGACTTTAATGCAGCAAGCCCTCTCTGGAGAGAGGCCATCACAAAATCGAACATACGTAACGAAATGAGATCTTTATTGTTAGCTGTTGCCTCATCAAGCTGAATTGAAAACAATTTGTCACGGAACTTCCCGAAAAGCTGCTGCTGTACATCTTCAGCTATATTATTGATTCCACGGGCAACAGTATCATTTGATAGAGGTATGGACTGCAAGTCTTTAGCAAAACTATCTCCAAACATAGTTTCTACGATCTCAATTGCAACTCTCAAAATAAGCTTTTCGCCAATGGCGTGAAGCTTTTTACATCTGGTTATTTTATATTAGATTTTGTAAGAAGCAAGTAAAGCTTTTTCATTCAAACACAAAGGTTTTTTTAAAAAAATGGTTTTTGCTTTTCATATGATTTTAATTTTAACTAATAAAATAAAATTAAATAAATAAATAAATTCTCGGGGTTTGTTAACGTACTCACCACCATGAAGCGTTTCCAAATGTCGTTTAAGTTAATTAGGTTTCATATTGTCTGCTGCCAATATTTTTGAGCAAATAACACACAGGGCCTTTCTTCATTTACTTCAGTAGAGGTAAACTCAAAATTTTAATATTCTTGAGAATAACTTCTTGATTTAATTTTCGGATCCACTCTCGTGTGCACTTGTTGATGTGCTTTATGATCGTCTAATGTTCGCTTACGACTTAAAAATTTATCCATGATACTATTTAAATCTACTGCCGTTATTTAATACCGTGAGTTGCGATTAACGCGCAAATTACAAAATGCAGATTCAAGATAGATTCGGTAGCGATAGAAGGATGAACTCGACCGCAACTGAGTGGAATTGTACGAAGTGCAGCATTTATATACGTTCTGCGCAGACGTTCGATAGGTTGCGCAGATGTCCTCTAGAATGCCGAATGTGATGAATAGCAGAATGTGATAGATAGAGAGGAACAGACTAGAGTACTTTTCTAGTGACATTTGTACTTTTAGGAATGGATTATTGAGGAAATAAATATTTAATTTAATCAAAATTTATTTTGCAGTCTGTTCCGATCTGAAAATTAGAAAGGAAAAGTAACATAATACTTATCCTATTACTTAAAAGTAACTTACTTAAAATACCTATTATTAAAAGTAACATATACAAAATTTAATACTTATCTTGATAATTTATACGGTTTATAATTAAGGTCGTCTTGTAGCGTTAGCGTCAAATTATATTATTATTGCATTCAGTACATTGTATGGGTGGCGCGATGAAAATTATGATTGAAAAATGGGTCGCAAATGTTAAAAGTTTGAGAACCACTGGTTTAGTAACATGAATATTTAGTAATATCCAACAAATAGGAAATGTATCTGCTAAGCTAAGTAAGTCATGACAAACAGCTGTATTTAACATCCCAGCATCGAAAATGTATAGCATTCTACATAAAAATGTCTGTGTAAAACTGTACGTAAATGTGGCACTGTAACCTTTTGGAGAATTGTTAAAAATGTCATCCTCCCTGCTAGCTGTAACCACAGATAACAGATATTAGATGGCAGCTGCCAACATGATAATTACACCGAGAGACTCGTTAAGTCCTAGGGTCTGCGGTCATTTTTGTAGGGTTTTTGAGGTGCTCTCCAAATAATTTGGGGGGGGGGAATGAGCTAAGTCGTACTGTCACCTGTAAAGTGCACAAGGCTGTTATCCACGACAGACGTAATCTTGCGCTCATTGCCACGAGGAATTTCGTGTGCTTGGGCTGACTATAGGTCAGACAAGTGAGCATTACTCAACAGCAACAACAACAACAAACATTTGATATAAGGCTCCACATTCCAAATTTTGCTAATTTTTTCTTACTGAGACTTCGAAATTAATTCAATACCGGTTGAATATGCATACGTAGAGGGAAAATACGTAGAGGGTAGTACTAATGATCTGTAGAGCCACTTGTCGCTGAGTTCACGTGTATGATAACAAAGTTTAGAGAAGGGTTAGAATACCTTTTATTCACTCAAAGAAATTATAACAGATGGCCGCTTCTCGGGCTTATAGGAAACCTTCTACTCGGGCTTATAGGAAACCTTCTACTCGGGCTTTTATCTCATGGTAAGAAAATAAGACACTAATTTAATTCTAAACTAAACAGACTTCTACGAAGCTAGACACAAATACCTAACGGAGTTGGCCCTTAGTCTAACCTAGCCGGCGGTTATCAACAGCCACGTACAATACGGCCGAGTGTAGTAGGTTTAAGAAAGAAGTAGTTAGACAGCAAACACGCGCCACTAAGGACTCCTAAGTTCTCTCTCAGTCTTGAAGTTCTAAGTTACGTTGTTTAGGCGCGAATATCGTACAGAAGGTGCATCTTGTTTCAGCTTATTTGAGATGGTGCCGCAAGGCGCATGGCAGTAGTGTTTCTTGAACCTAGGTTCTCTAGGAGAGCGGCGATGAAGGGTGTAATAGCGGACCGCGAGACATTACGGGCTCAGGCAATGGCATAACGTAGTTTTCTTTCCCTTATTTTGGAATGGCATATTTTCGTCTTGTGGGGCAAATACCAAAACAGGTTACAGTGATGCTTTAAGGAAAATAAAATCAAGAATATAAGTTCATGTTTTCAGACTTTGTTTAACTTTGTAGGAAGAAAAACTTAAGAAATGAACCGTCTTCCTCCGGAAATGGAACCTAAAACTTTCCATTTCTTATGACACGCTGAGCTCCACATCCCTAGGATACTACAGGGGTATATTAGTTCCTTATATATGCTCAACAAGCACGTACGTTAAAAAAGGCAAAAATAAGGAACACCTGCAGCAAGAAATAACCTGTTATATGTTGTGAGCAGCCATCTATAAGAAGCAAAACTCTGCTGATCTTTAACGAAAGCGTCTCGAGCTAAAATAAACCGGAAAGTCAGCTCAAACTGTTCACAAACACTTTCACCAAGAAGGCTTTTATGCAAGGTTTTACTGAATAGCTGCAATCTTTACACATATGAGCCGGTGATGTTAGTATAACAACAGGTATTTTGCATGCTGTACTTGTGTTTAAAGATATACAATATTTCATGGTTTTTCTAATTGCTGTGTAAATCCTATCTAAAAAGCTTTTCTACCAAAGTATCCCCCCCACACTTTTCCGTTATGAATAACTTGTATCTTGCTTTCATATTTTGTTACTCGCCTCTTTCTTCTTTGTTTCATCCACTATTTTTAATGCTTCATTTCTGTTACCTAAAAATAACATTTTGCGTTTTCTGAATCACATAGGTATAAAAAAAAATCTTGTATCGGGTAATGTTATTAGTCTGTATACCTATAGTATAAACCAGCACTAATCTAAAATTATTGCGTAAAATAATGCACTATTTATATTGGGTACTGTTATTAGTGCGTATACAAATGGTATGAATCTGCACTAATCGCAGAGCATAATTATTGTATAATTATTGTATAAAATAATGCTCGACTTATATCGGGTGCTGTTCGTAATGTGCATAACAGTGGTATAAATTAGTATTAATCTCAAAGCATAGTTATTATATAAAATGATTTTACTTTCCAATAAACATCAGTAAAACTTTCTGATAGAAATTTTCTTATTACTCGTTCAGTACTGTAAATAGAGTAATAAAAGCATTCAACTTAAGAATTTGCAATCTTTTAGTTTGCTTTATCATAACTTTATTGTTATTTATAGTTTATTTATAGTTTGCTATTTACTTATCATAGTTTCAGCCTCCCAGCCGGTATTAGAGGTTAGTGACCCTGAATGCCGTAAAGATGGGCCCGGGTCCGAATTTCGGAGAAGGCATGGTTTAAGTTCCTGCCCTTTCATAGGGGGCAATGGGGCCGCTTATTAGGTGCTTCCATAATGAAATGGCCACTGCTTCCGGCCCTTATAGCGGCACAATGCTAATGACTATTAAATAAAGCGCGGAATAAAGCCTGCGGAAATTAAAATCTGTATAATTAAAATGTATCTCGATAAATTTTACTTTTGCGTATTGAAAGGTCAAACGAAACTTAAATATATAGTTTTAAAATAAGGTTAATTCATTATTTGTTACAGGTGACTATTTAAAATTTCTGCCTTTAGAAGTTAGAGACGTGTGCCTTTAGAGTGAGGTGTTTTTAGAGGAGGTGTGTTATGCTTGTTTACTAACAGAAATTAACATAAAACGAATGAAAATTGCTGGAAATTAAAAAAATTTCAGCCGTCATTAATTACATATTTAAGCCTTAGAAACTACGCAATCCAGGACAAATTCTTGTTTAATATAACTAAAACCTGATTCTTCTTCGATTCTGAGCTTTTGTAAGTAATGTTAAAAGCAGTGTTAAAATATACGTATCATAATCTCCCGTAAACGAGTCTTAAATTATTCAGAGATCTAGAAATGTTTTCGAATGAGATACTGTTCCCTGTTTGTAGTTTAAAGTAAATATTTTCAATGTCTTCGAATGAGATATTGTTCCACATTTGCAATTTAATGAAAATATTTTCTGTGTTTTCGATATCGTTTGTTGGTTTAATTACATTTCATTTTAGAAACTTTAACGTTAATATTTGAATGTCCAAAATTAAAATATCTCTGCACAGAGACAACTTCGAATCACGCAGTTAAGGTAAGAAAAAGAAAGTAATTTTCCGTGTCTATTAGCTTCGAATGATGAGCTGTCTAATTTGCAGGTCTTTCAAGCGCATTGAGTTACAGCAACTACAGCGAATACTTGCATCCTTTACTTTGCCTCTCATGAACATCCTGCCGGATATGAACTGTTACGTAGCAGTTCGAGCCGGAAGGGAATCAACATTTGTCGGCTGTGATAAAAACGCGAATTCCAAGGAGAGTATTTTATCTCTTTTCACGTGATCTAAAGGAATGCATTGCGAAACTATGATTTCTAGACAAGTATGGGAGAGTATAAACATTATTAAAAAACATATATGTGTATCAAAGAAAATAGCACTTGTTTTGGAGCAGTGGTTTCTATCTCTGAAGTTTTGTCTAATCTTTCTCTACGGAGTTACTTCGTTTGGTATCAGTTGTTATTTATCCGCGTACATTGCTTAAAATATTTAGCGTAATTTCCTGTGTATTTACACTTCCTGGGTTAAAGTAACACCTCGGTGTGGAGAATTATTATGAACAGTTGAGTAAGAAAACGTCTTATTTAATGCAATATTGCTATATATTTTATCACACTTAATTCAAATTACAATCTGAAGAACTTCAGATTACAACATAAAATCCAGATTACAGGTTAACATCTAGAAGAGTTTGCGGAAATTTTAAAGGTTCAAAAAGTTTAAAAAATTAAAAATCGAAAGTCATAATATAAAGTATTTCTCCCGCCTTCTTCTCATCCTTTCGTGGTGTAGCTGTGAGCAGGCTCGACGCGTAACCGAGGGGTCCGTGGTTCGATTCCCGGCGAAGGCGTTGCTCATTTTCCATTCTTCTGCTTCCAAAAAATCCGAATGACTGTACAATAAGACAAAAAAGAAACTGCATTATGATATCTGTACGCAGATTTCAGTTTAACATCTGAAGCAGTTTTAGACTAAGTTATGATATGTCTATTAACTTTGTAGAGACATTAGGTTATTTAAAAGCAGGAGACTGGAAAAATGAGGGCCTCGAACCTCGGACCTTTCGATACGCGACGAGTGTGCTGGCCATTACACGACGAAGGTATGCTAAAAAGGCGGGAGAAATACCTTATATACCCCCTTTAAAAGGGGCGATTAGGGATTAGGGAATCCAATCGCCAAATCCTGGTGCTGGAGAATCATCATCCATCACCTTTTTTTAGTTAGGGAGGCCACTGTAGAGACAGTAGATTAGTTTTTGAAAGCAGGAGATGCGAAAAATGAGCAATGCCCTCGCCAGAACTCGAACCTCGAACCTCTAGAATACGCGTGTGCTAGCCATTACAGCACGAAAGCATGCTAAGTAGAGGGGGTCGAATACCTTATAACTTAAGATATATTCCTCAGAAATGTAAGTTAAAGAATATAAAATCTTATATTTAAAGTGAGCTGTTTGATTTCTTTCTCAGAAATTTAAATTCTAGAATATAAAATCTTACTTTTAAAGTGAGCTGTTTAGGATAGCTAAATGGAAGGAAACAGTTTGCTGTGATTGTATTTCATCGTAAATTAATGCAAAGTGGAGACATGTCCACTTACTTAAGAAAGCAAATACTTGATTATTAGAGACGAAGCTGTGCACTTGTTTCGCTGGATCGTTTACACATAAGTCTTGCGTAATAAGTCCTGTTTTGCTATCGCAACTTCCTGTTTTGCCAAGATGCTAAGTCCGAGAACTGAAAACTGTAAAAACCTTGAGGTAGTTAATAACAAAACAAGAAGTACGAACTTAGATGCTCATTTCCTTCAGATGGATGAGGTTTATAACTAAGAAAACCACAATTTTTTTACTCTATTGTAGAGCAAAATAACATCGACAGGAAAACAGTCAGTAATGTACAGTTGTACAGTCAGGTCTGATACAACTGCTGGTGCAACCGGTGCTGACGCAACTAGCGGCAAAATTTAGACGTGGCGAATGTTTTAGAATTCAGGAGTGACACTAGACCACAAAATTTAGGCCATTTTTTATATTTTTTTATAATTTAGAGAGTAACAGAATTTAGGACTCTCAGAAGTTGGAATGGGGGGGGGGGCAAAATGCTTCGCTTCGGCCTGTGTGTCGTAAACTTTATTGAAAACGGTTAAGAATTTTATTTCCTCATTATTTCATAGTAGAGAAAATAACAAAAATTGAGGTATACGAAGAACGAAAGGTCTATAAACCAGATTTTAACTAATATATGTGGATCATGTCGCAGTGATACAAATATAAAGAATAAATTTTATAAGTTCTACGAAGAGAAAAGCTTCTACGAAGGAGTCTACGAAGAAAAAGGTGTAGCTTAATCATTTTTACTAAGTACAAATGTAAATAAAACAGTATGCAATATATCTGAATTTTGGGCTTTTCAGTGACAGTCCTTGAAAACAATGTCTTTAATTTAATTTAAACTTTTCTTTTTTACATTGCTTTTTATAATAATTATTTCTATAACGGCTCTATTTTTACCAGGAATTATTTCACATTATCTCTCTTTCAGAACTGATGATTTTAAGCTAATTGCAATGCCAAGCATTAAAATATATTAATATTAATTTATAACAGAAAACTAAGCCAAAGACACAAGTACTATATGCAAATTTGCTAAATTGCGTCTCTTTCTACTATTCCTGTGAACGCATTTCCTTCCTGTCTCGGGAAACGCCACATTAAACTACATTTACACCTGTAAGATGTTTCACTGAAACTTACACTTTTGTCAATATCACAGTACTAATTTCAGTGAACAAAAATGTGTATCAATACATATTTGCACATATTTTTTGATGGAATTTTGTTTATTTCAGGCATTGGTATATAACGTACTACAGAAAGCATATATATCAGTAACCAAAATAAGCTGAAATTTATCGAACGTCTGTAATCAGACGTATGGTATCATTTTATTTCGAATTTTGTTTGACCCAGAAGTAAGCTTATGAAAAAAAAACACAGTAAAATGCTGTCGAATTAAATAATGAAAAACTGTTCGGTAAGAAGAAGAGACAAAAATATAGCTAAACTATACAGTCTATAAGAATATTCTAGGAAACTGATTTTGATCAATAAATTCAGGGTG
This sequence comes from Stegodyphus mimosarum, assembly GCA_000611955.2. Classification (NCBI taxonomy): domain Eukaryota; kingdom Metazoa; phylum Arthropoda; class Arachnida; order Araneae; family Eresidae; genus Stegodyphus; species Stegodyphus mimosarum. The sequence continues at coordinate 77,369 of KK120095.1, read as the reverse complement.
CTATTTACTATCGTAGTCTTATTCAGAGAATATATACATATTTATGTACTTTTTATATGTGTATTTTTCTCATACCTTACATTGATCATTGTAAATTCATGCGTGATTCCCTGAAAGACAAAAAAAGTACTCTTGAAACATTTTTGCTTAATTTATTCTCACATTTTTGGCAGATAAATATCTTCATGTTCAACATTAATAGTTCTCCATTTTTTAAAACAAAACCTTAGTAATTAAAGGGCTAAGTAAATGAGTCTACTGAATTAATCCAATCAGAGATATTTTATTGAATTGAATCTCGGGGTATTGTTTATAATTAACTATGATATTTTTTAATTGTAAGAATTTTTGCTGCTATTACACATCTACTATTTATTAAAATTAAGCAAAAAAAGCAAACTTTAACTGGCGTAGATTTCGAATAAACTCTATCAAATTTGATAGTGATCTGACATAGATGTCTCCTGTTTTGGAACAGATAATTTTTTCCTAACAAGTTTGGAGAAATTATAATTTTAGCAATCTTCAATGTGTGCGTCAAATGCTTACCGAAATTCTATTCATTCTTCAATTATGATGACACGCTTATTTACATTGATCATTGTATTTACATTTCATACAAAAGGATTTAACTTATGGTGAAACCACAAAAATATTTTGCTTTTGAAAAAAAGAGACCAAAGACAAATCGTCCACAATTTATTTAAGATCTCAAATTTAAATCTTTATAAATTTCTCTTTTTTTTTACAATAAAGAAAGGTTTTTGACTATATGGTACTTGGGTTTGCTCCGGATGTTATGATGATCACCGGAGGTGGTTATCATGACTACGGTTTTCGGTTCTAACCCGGAAATACATTGTAGTTACTGGTTGTACTTTGGGGAACAGGGTATTGTAATATTTCAACCTGGAAGTCTTCTCGAAAGAATGGACGTAAGAAGATAACAGGACCACTTATTCCTTTTCTGGGATTTACTGATCAAAATTAGGATGGGCGAAATCGTGTTATACCAGTGGTACTCAAGCCAGGTCAGAGAAAAAACAGGAATAAGCATACAGGTCACGAGGACTTTACCATGCGAGAATACGGGTACTGTTTTGCCATACTACAGTGAACGCTCGTTAATTCGAACTCAAAAGTTCTCAGAAAAGACTTCGAATTATCCATGGTTAAGAGAAAATATAATTTTAAAAGTGTATCACTGAAAACGAAAAATCTCCAAGTATATATAACCCCAGAAAATATATTATATTATACTATCTGAAATGAAACATAATAGAACGCAATAAAGACTTACCTTAATCATAAAATGAAGCATTAGATATGCAGAAGTAAACTTTAATTAAAAAAATTAATTATCCGTTTGGGGAAAACTGCAAAATGGAATTTTGGTATTGTTTATTATGCCTAAATTTTTCAGCCAGCTTCTCGGTTTGAAGAAACATTTCAATTTATTTTAAGAGGACGGTTCAATCTGAATGAAGACTTTCAGAGTTTTTATATAGTCCATTATGGCTTGATCATTAGGACACTTAACAGTCTCTGCAGTATCTTCTGAATCCGGTAAGGTCTCTCCATTTTCATCTTCTCGGATAGTTTTTATTATGTTATCGTCGCTCAGTTTTCCACAGACTTCCAAGTACCGGAACCATCTACCCTTACATAATCAGAAAAAGTACCGGTATCACATTTAAATTTGTTGAATTCATGAAAAGCTGTCTCAGTATCCTCACATTCCTCGATATGATTGTTTTCTTGGGCATGCATGGATTTAGCAATTTCTAACAGTGCTTCTTTTAACAGCATCAGATGCAGCGTATAGCTGTCAGCAGAGTAATGTGGTAGTTTTCACCACAGTCTAAAAAAATGATTTGTTGTAAGAGTCTCTTACGATATATGCTTTAAGATTCCGGATGATTCCTTTATCTATTGGTTGTATTTTCGGAATTGTGTTCGACGTCAAATACCTCTATGAACTCAGTTCTGGAAGGTTATTGTATCAGGTTGCGTTTTCCACAAATAAGAGAATTTTACACCTTTCCCTCGAAATCTGCTTAGCTGTTCCTTTTAACAGTTATTGAAAATGTCTCGTGTCATCCATGCTTTTGTAAGGGATACATAATCAACTGGCAGTGTTCGAATTCCTTTAAAACACTGTGGATTTTTAGACTTTCCAAACATTAATAGTTCAAGATTTTCGCTCCCATCCATATTAGCACAAACTAATGTTGTAATCCTCTGTTTACTGTTTTTACCTTCTTCGCAAGGATCTCCTTTAAAATATAATGTCTTGATTGGCAAGACTTTATAAAAAAATGCAGTTTCGTCCACATTAAAAATATCTATCGGCAAGTAAGTAGAGAAAAATCTGTGGAAGTTTTCTACCGAAATTAATGCATACGGCTTCGTTTGCATCACAGCTTTGGCTACATACAGTTTGATAAGAAATATTGTGTTGTGCCTTAAATCGAGAAGACCATCCATTATTGCATTTAAAATGTTTAGAACCCATTCGACTTGCCAATCATCAGCCTTTGTCTGCAATAAGGGTCCATTTATTGGAAAATTTTGTGATTCAGCCGCCTAGAACCATGGAATAGAGCTTTTCTAGGTCTTCTTGGAAAGCATTTCTAATGCGATTCCTTCCTCTGACAAATTTAGATTCTCTCCATAAATCTAAAATTGATTCCTTGTTTTTCATATAAAATAACAAAGTATTTTTTTTAATTCTGTAGTCAGTTGATAACTTTGTTTTACATTCGCTAGTCTCTACTTTCTTTAAAATTTGTACCTTTGTCTCCAAAGTTAGCGTTTTGTACTTTCCACGTGTAGGCATCCTGGACTTTTAAACGTTCACCCCACACATTGAAGAACTAAAACTAGATCACATTAACTTGTCTGCACTGTATGCATAACTGACGCAGCTTTCTAGAACCTGTAGTAAAGACTGCTGTTTCTGAAATTTTAAGAAAATTGATAACAAATAAACAAATGATTCTCCTTCTACCCCGACCCATTCATAAAGGGTTCTGAATGAATCCAAGGAAACAAGTTAGGCCAGGTAGCTTTGTCATTAAGCACTCATAAGAGTGGGACTGTAGGACAATAACCAATAACGTTTAGCAGAAATGTAATAATCTGAGAATGCAGGCATGTGCCCTTTTATGTAGAAAAGAAATACAGATGATCTTGGCACACAAAATAATAAATACAGCGCACATTTACTCCGTTAAACGAAGAAAAATAATTTTTTTTGTCAAACTTTTAGTTCGAATTAACTGAAGTGATAAAAATTCAGTTCTAATTAATGAGATATTTTTAACATTAATTCCAACAGCAGTTGGCCTTTGAAGTAGTTCGAATTAAGGAGCCACTGTATTTATCCAGAACACCCTACAGTATTTTCGCGCTACTTCTTTAAAAATTCGATAAACAATAATTGGAAACTCATGCTAAGGCTTGTTTTATGACAGTTATTCCTGACCTCGGCCTTACTTCGACAGGTACTTCATAATTTTGTTGATCATATAATGAACTTCCAGAGTGTTTATCAAATGCCTTCGAAATTCTGTCTCGTTTGCAGTTGTTCTAACTAAGGTTTGGTAAAGCTCGATGATTTGAAGCTCAGTTAAGCTCGAGCTCGAGCTTGATTGTTTTTCGGGCTTTCGAGCATTTGAAGTTGACATACTTATATTATTAAAAGATTTACAATGGATTTATAATTAAAATAATATTTTCCAGAAATTTAAAAGAAGCTTTTTCTTTACTTATACACTTATTTATGCATTTATATTAATGAAAAAGTATTTTAAAAACATCAGTGCATGTAGTAATTTATCTGATAGCTTCGACCTAATTTTGGTGCAAAAATTGTTGGCTACGGAAAATGCCCTCTCAGAATCAATCGACGTTGGTTTTATACTGTAAATAGCTTCAAGTAACCGCTTTAAATTTACAGTCAATTCACCATTACTTTTTGACAAAGTAAATTCTTGATTTAATTTTTTAAAGTGGTCACCTTCCGGTAGTTTGCTGGTTGGAGCTTCTAATTGTACTCTAAGTTGTTCTTCAAAAGAAGCACCAACTTTGGTAGTTGTTTCTGCTTCACTGCTTGATTTTTCATTTGATGAATCTGGTGACGGAAATAAACGCTTCATCAAAGCAGCTGCTAGTTCTATAGAAGCTTTTGATGGCGTTTTATTTAAGTTGTTTAGTTGATCCTATTGATGTAAAAATCGATGTTTTCAGAAAGAGAGCTACTTATTTCAGATTCTTGTTCAGTTAACTTCTCTCGCATAAAGTTGATAGAAATATATGCTATTCGTAAAGCGGCTTGTTTTTCACCCATAGCGTTAAGTGCCACTTCAATTGGTTTTAACGCCAAGACTATCGATTTTATTAATTCCAGGGTTAAATTTGTTAAAAGACGTTCAGATCCAAGTTCAATGAGTTACATCTTTGTAACGTCATACAATTTTACAAATATTTCAAGCATTTTCAGCATTGAATTCCATCTGGTTTTACAATCCAGAGAGAGTTTTTGGCTCTATGTGTAATTTTTCTCTACATTTAGACTTGAACAAATCTGAACGCACAACAGAATTTTTGAAAAAAATTACAACTTGTCTCACAATATTTATGTTTTCCTTGAACGATTCATTCTATAATTCAGTTTCTTAATGCTCAAACCATTATCAACATCATCAAAATCATCAGTCTCTCCTGAACTTTCTTCTATACTTTCTTCTGTACCTGATTTTTCTTTATAAAAAGTTTTTGTAACAGCCAAATGCAAGGCATGCGCAAGACATGTTTGATAAAAAGCAAGTGATTCTTTTCCGAACTTGATCATAACACTTGCTCCATCCCCAGTAGTGGATACAATATCGTGCTTAAATGATAGACCAAAAGATTAGAGGTGCTCTTCTACGAGTTCTTGCATTTTTTTTTTTGCATCGCAACTTGCAAAAATTCTTACTAGTCCAAGATTGATGCTTTTTTGGCAGGCAGTATGCAGATTTATATTCAGGAATCTTCGGTTACCGATGCTAGTCCATTTATACATGGTAATGGAGAATTTCTTTGACTCGAAAATATCTTTGTAATATCATTTTTGATTTTTTGTTTCACAGTTTCCATAAGGTTATGAACAAGTAATTACAGATTTTTCGTTGGCTGGAAGCTTCATACCCCTTAAGGCCAATGATTGTCGAATAAACTCTGACTGAGCGATCTGACGAATTGATAAACCATCTACTGCAGCCATTTTTGCAACAATCTCTTCAATTGATGTTTTGATTACGAAATTATCCAGAGTTTTTGTTTTTTTAGCTGTCGTTTCTGCCTCTGCTTTGTCAACGTCAATGTTATGAACGCTGCTTAGATGACGACACATTGTTGACGCATTTCCATTTAAAATGGATATTTTTTATTGCATTCATTGCAGCATGCATAATTTTGGCCTGCCTTAGCGAAATGACTCCAAACCGTTGATCGTTTGTTTTTCGGCATGATTACTATTCTATACCAATCAATTAATTTCTCTTAATTTTTTACTTATATTAGGAATATGCGTGCATTCACGGCTGTAACTCCAATAATAGGAACCATTTTTACCAAAATATTGCTAAAATTTTGACTAAATTTGTGTTGAGATATTAATAATCGCATTCTTTTTGGTTAAAAGGAAATATAGCTTTCTGTCACGTCCGATGCATTAATTTTCTGTCAGGTCCGAAGTATTCCGAAACTTAATCCCATTCTATTTGTTTATTATTTGTTAAAACATGATCTGCTTGTATCTCGGTTTGTATTTCTGCTTGTGTCTCTGCGTGTATTTCTTTGCGTATTGCTCTGTAATAAATGTTTGTTTTGCGAAACACGGCATTTTCGATGTTCAACAATTTATAATTTTGTTTTTTTACTGATACTAAGAAAAACACTATTTAATATTACATACACGTTACTACTTAAAATTAAAAGTATATTGTTTCCATCGGTAAAGATTAAAAATCCTTGCATTTGTGTGTACTGTACTGTATGTACTGTAAGCGGCAACAAATTCATCTCAAAAGAAGTTTCAACACTGTTCAGGTAAACGTAGTGGTAAAAGTAAAAGCATTATTTTACTGTATATATTTATAATCCTTTCATTGTTTAACTTTACTTATCCGTAATACAATTACAAAAGTTTTAGTTTTTATATACTTAAAAAGGAGCAGTTTTATGACACCAATAAAATGTCTTCTAAGATTCTTAAGAAATATGTTGACAAATAAATTTAAAATAAAATGCAGAACGAAAAACATTTTGTATGTACAGAGCTCGAAAGCCCGTCGGGCTTTCATTTGAGTATCGAGTACTCGAAAATGACCAAAAATTATCTAGTATCAAGCTCGAGCCTAAGCTCGTTTCAAACTCTAGTTCGAACACTGTCATGCGTTTCTATTGGACATGAAAAGAGCTAGTACGTTATCGTACCTCTTTCACCGCAAAGTACAGTTGTTTGAGAAACAGATATTTCTCTTTCAAAGAGATGTGGAAAAGGCCATATTCAGATTGAAACTGATTTCAACGGGTATTAATCAGCAATCTTCTGATCCATCCATGATTATTTAACAAGTTCCATAGTTTGAGCATGAGATTAACAATAGCACAAAGAATGTCAGACATGAGGGTAGCTGCACTTTAACATTTTAGTATGTTAGGATGTTCTACTTGATCTGGTAAAATTAATTAGTTCAAAATCTCCTAACAGACCTGAAGCGAATCATCGCTATGTTTGAATACTAGCTACAGGGTCAGGAAAAGGTTTAAATAAAACTTTTTACTCAAATACAGTTTAGAACTTAAATGCAAAACGTTCTTTTGCTAACAAAATCAACCACAGCTTCTCGTGATCTAATTAAACAGAATAGTCACATTCAAATTAAAAAGTAGAATAGTAGCCAAAGACTGCACAATTTAAATATACTCTAAGATGGCTCGGTTACGCTATCGGAGTATTAAATGGAAGGGTCGGTAGCGATAATGCGAAGCCGAATAACTACAACATATCGGAGCTGGCTCGAACTAAACGTAGCGTGCATGCGCAGGCCAGAAACACGCTCTGTCTTACAACTGAAGAACTTCAGCTTAAATACTAGCTAATTCATTTGTATTATGGGGAGGAAACGAAAAGGTTAACTTAGGATAAAGGCTGAAATTATAAACAGCTGGTTAATTTAAATACTAACCTTATAATGTGATAAACAGTCTTTGATACTGTAATTTGTCTTTGATAGTGCAACTCGTATGCAACTTGGTGCATACGAGAGAATTTGATGAGTCCAATTTTCGATGGTTGTATGCAATAACTCGGGCCTTATGTCATGAATGCCGCGTTCAATGCTTATTCCGCATGCTTCAGGTGATCGTGGTTTGTTCACAATGACCAAATTTGACCAAAACCACAATGACCTGATTTCAAATAACACCGCAAAAGTAATCTAAAAGATTAAATTGCAGTTTATGAAAGAAGAATTAGCAGTTGCAGTTCGTGAAACTATTCTTTCAAGATTTTTTTTGGCAATACGGCGATAGCGGTGTTACTAGTGTTATAAGGTATTTCTCCCGCCTTCTTCGCATGCCTTCGTGATGTAGTGGTCTGCATGCTCGACGCGTAACCGAGAGGTCCGTGGTTCGATTCCCGGCGAAAGCGTTGCTCATTTTTCATGTCTCCTTCTTCTAAAATACCTAATGTCTCTACACTAGCGCCCGAACTAAAAAGGTGGTGGATGATGATTCTCCACCACCGCGATTTGGCGATTGGGTCCCCAAAATAGCAGTCGCCCTTTAAAAGGGGGAGTATATAAGGTATTTCTCCCGCCTTCTTTGCATGCCTTCGTGGTGTAGTGGTCTGCATGCTCGACGCGTAACCGAGAGGTCCGTGGTTCGATTCCCGGCGAAAGCGTTGCTCATTTTTCATGTCTCCTTCTTCTAAAATACCTAATGTCTCTACACTGGCTCCCGAACTAAAAAGGTGGTGGATGATGATTCTCCACCACAGCGATTTGGCCCCCAAAATAGCAGTCGCCCTTTAAAAGGGGAAGTATATAAGGTATTTCTCCCGCCTTCTTCGCATGCCTTCGTGGTGTAGTGGTCTGCATGCTCGACGCGTAACCGAGAGGTCCGTGGTTCGGTTCCCGGCGAAAGCGTTGCTCATTTTTCATGTCTCCTGCTTCGTAATAACCTAATGTCTCTACAGTGTGACATACGGCCCAGTCTTGTTAGCATCGCATGTCTCTCATATCAATGTCCTCCAAATCTGACCACAAAAATTTTTTATCATCAATAGGTGTCGCTTACCGGTCACTGTAACTGCATCTCCTCGCTCGTTTTAGAAAAGCAAAATGTCGGATGATGCCGGAAACCATGCCACACGATGATCGTTTCCGGCATTCTCGTACATATGTGATGGATTGTTTTCACACCTTGTTCTAACATATCTAATCAAGCAGACATGACCTTTATTTGAGAAAATAAGTTGGTTGCCTCCAAAAATTCTTGAAGCGTGTACTTAGCCATGATGAACTGTCAGAGCTTACAGAACACAAATAAAATGTAGTGAGAATGATAACGATTAAGAATGGTTGCAACTTCATTTTAAAATCATAATATTCTTACTGGAATGCCTCTAAATAAACACAACTAAATCATCAGTTAAAATGTGCTAAATCTTAAAAATAAATCAAGAGTACAACCATTAATCTTCTTTTTCCTTTGACTGCTCTTGAAATACAAAAGTAATATAAACTAAAGCATTGTTCTTTCTGTTTTGAAATGTGTTGTAGGGATTTATTAATTCCCTAATAGTTATTTTTATTTTTTAAAAAGCTTTCCTTTCCTTCCTTATTTCCCACCTACAATTCCTTACCAGAATAAGTTTGCAGGATCTTTTCTTTTATGTAAATGAGGTATAAACTAGTATTTAAGTTGAAATCTCGGTGACTTCAGTAGAAAAGCTTAGAAGCTCGTAGTACTGTGTTACGACGGCGTGTTCTGCCTTCTGGCCACGTTGTTGCTAAAGTCTAACCTTACTACTTACGGCCGTATTGTTACGTGCCTGCTAGTATACGCCGGTGATCTTTAATAAAGGCCAACTCTGTTAGTTATTCTTGTGCAGCTTCGAATGATTTACTTAATATTAGATAAGTTTCTTATTTTCTAGCTTAAGTTAAAGCCTAAGTAGAGGCTTATCGTAAGCCCGAGAGGAAGGCAATATGTGAATCATATTGAAGTTGGAATACGGGACAAATTTAACCCTTCATTTGATTTATTACTGACTAGAGACTCTGCGATTTATTCGCAAAACAATTCTTAAGTATTCTAGCTCGCAAGAACCACAAATTTAGCTAGAACATTACAGTGTTCTTCTTGTTTTGAATACTGATTTAATTTACATAACTAAGCGAACTTATTCTCCAAAAATACAGGTAAATTATTATTAGTATTTTTACGTTAATTATAGCAGGGGTTATTCTTTTCTCGTTTCTTTTTAACTGGGATCATATTAATCTTGATTCTGTGTCAAGTATTGACGTTGTCTCTAGTATTACCCCTGTTAATTGGAAGTCTAGTGTACTTTAATTCGTTATTTTAATAAGCGACAATCCTGTACAGTATTACTATTACAACATTATTTATATTTTTGCTATGGTTTATAACATTATTTTTCGCAGTTTTGATTACGAAAAATCTGAATCCGTGTTTAAAACACATTATAGATGCAATGTTTTAAAGCACAATATGGTAGATGTGTTATAATTATATCGAACTACTTGCGACGCTTTTTTGAAACGCACATGCTTATACAAGACTTACACAATGACAACATTGTACCTTCAAAAATTTTATTCTGGTAAAGGAAAATAGAGTACAAAGGCAATAAAATGCACGTTACCAAACTGCAGAACTGTAATTTTGACGTTACAAATTAGTAATATGCATTTCTTATCTATAACACATATTAAATACCTCTAAAGTTCATAAAATTGGTCACCAAAGATTGATCAGATAATTCGGAGTATCGAATAAATTCTGCTAGGTTAATGAAATTATATTTAAAAAAAAAAGAACTTTAACAAAAACGATACAAATTACGTGATTTTCATCTTTGCATCATATTTCAATATTGTATCGTATGCTTTGTTGTAAAATACTGATGTACAGTTGTTCACAATTTCATTTACTTCGGAAAGTGTTTGAAAGTCTATTGCAGAATATTTTATTTCAGTTATAAATACCTATTTCAATTTTGTTTCTTTTCTAATAAAACCAACCTCAAAGAACGTGACAAATATCTTAATCTGTGATTAAATATGGCAGCAGCCTTTTTAATGTCGATCTTCCATGTTTATCTCATTAATAATATCGATCACCTCACTGTAAAATCATTTCAACTAAATCCTTAAAATCCCGTAATGTATATATATGCTTTATTCTCCTGGATACAGTTTTTTTTTCATATGTTATTTTGTCCAGATTTTCTGCCATGATAGAATGTTACAGTGTCTACAGTGTGCTATTCTGGTGTGTACGTAACTTTACTTTCACAAAGACAATACTTTCTTACTTTTTATGAAAGGACAATTGAAAAACATATATTTAAATGAACTTTGTAACATTTTCCTCTGATTTATCAAATCTGGTAATGAATAACAGAGAAACGAGGAGTAACAGATGGGAAAGGAAAATATATTGTGTATGACACTCTTTAACTAGTTACTTAAGATATACTGCTTTAGTAAAGTATTATTGTATGTCTAAGAATATTTGCATCAACGTATGCAACTATATCTTCAAATCAATCAAGAATCTAATTTAAAATTCTTG
>KK120095.1:40607-66458 GCA_000611955.2 Stegodyphus mimosarum | reverse complement strand
AGGTTTAAGTAATAATTTTCATTGTAGAGACATAAAGTACTTTTTGAAAGCAAGAGACGTGAAAATGAGCATGGTCTTCGCCGGGACTTGAACCATGGACCTCTCGAATACGCGCCAAGCGTGCTGGCCCAACGCCACCTAGACTACGAAACCAGAAAACTCCACTTATGAGTCATCCCAGTTAAGCAACAGAAGTTACGTTAGCGCAAAGACCAAATAGTTTCGGAAACAACTTACAATTCATTTCTTTTACTGTTGACGTTTCATTTTAATTTATTAATTACTTTCGTCTTTTTAAAGCACTTTGGTTAAAAACGCATGAAATTGCTTCTTATAAATTCACTACTACACAATTTTTAAATTCATTTTTATGAATATTAAACCATTTTTTTGCACAAACTAAGATTAACAACAAATATTATTATTATTAATGTAATTATTATTAGTTTATTATATTTCTTTATTGCCTTAATTATTACTTAAAAACAAGCAATCTTGATTTTTAAATTTAAATTTCCATTTAGTTGTTTTTAAAGTAAATGCTGATCAATTAAAGTTATATTTCAGCACAGCAAATGTTAAACTATTTTTTTCTGAAAACTGTTATAATTATTATTAAAATTATATTATATATTTTTCACATACATTAACTATACTTTCACCTTATTTAAAAATATTTTAAATAATGTCAGACTCAGAATGTTTGTACTGATAACACAATCTAATTTAAAAGCATTTTTAATGTAAAAATTCTTTTCACTGAAACTGATCAACTAATTTTTTTTTATTATTCACGAAAACATGAATACAAACTACTACACAGAATCGCAAAATTAACAGAAGGATGAATAAAATTTGAAAAAAATAATGCAACATATAGTTAATTTTAAGCAAAGGATCTGATCTAATAAGCAAGATTAGAAATGTGGAATATATCATAATTATTCAATTTGTGGGATTATGTACACATTTTCTACAGTGATCTCGTAAAAAGTATAAAAAATGAAAAACATTTAAATTACAATTGAAAACATAGATTATAATTGATAAAAATAGCTCATTTTGGAATAAGAAAAATTACAAGTAAAGTTTTATTAAAGTTTTGAATTCCTCTACAACAACTGGAGTAAAATATATCTATAAAGAACTAATTATAATTAAAAATAAATTGTGATACAAAATATATTGTCATGACGAGTCGAATGAATAGCATAACATTTAGAGATTTGAACTGCTTCAATGGGTTGTAAAAATTATTCATTTAATCAGAATTAAGTAGTAGAAATGTCTGTGTTCATAAAACAGATTAATGGTCGAAAGTGAATTAAAATTATGATTTAAAAAATTTAGAACTAAAAAAATTTCTTTTGAAGCTGTTACAAAATTTCAGACAAGTCTTTAAACCTCAGGAAGTTACTACTAAATTTTTATATACTATTTTTGCATTTCTAGACATTATTATTAAAACAAGTTAGATACTTTTTAGACTAACTGTAAATTACTTTTTTATTTACTTTATCAAATTTGATAATTTTCTTTTTTACAAGCAGGTTTATTAAAATCTCTTTTTTTGTTGTTTACAATAGTTGTTTAAAATCGTGTTTGTAGAGGATTTGATTATGGTTTCAGCTATGGGATCAACGGAGTGGCCTTTTACATATGGTTCAATATCAAAATCCTCATTTGACATCAAAGCATTCAGAGCTAAATTTACAGCTAAATTTCTTTGGGCAGGGTGTTTTAAGAACTTACTTTCAAGCTCTTGAAATAAAAGTTTTTGTGCTACAATAAAATTATATAAAACAACATCTAAAACATGAGGCATAGGATACAAAAGGCTGCCTTTACCAAATTTTCTGATTAAGTTAAACTCAGAAGGAATATTGAGTTTCCTGTAACAAAATTTATTTTCCAAAATTCGCATAGATATTTTTTAAAGGTTTTTAAAGGTAGAATAAGGCAATAACCAGCTTTATAAATTAATATGGGAGCATATGGCTGAGATTCTATTACGTCATTTTCAGATACTACAAGAGAAAAAGTTTCCACAAAGGATAAATCAATGAAATCAATGTTTTCGTTCTCACAATCATTCCTTTCATTTATTTCAATAGCAATATTTCCAAACGTACTTGAATTAAGCTTTAAAAGTATTAAGCTTTGCATTCTCAATTTTGACTAAGATTTATAAACTTGTCTTATGGAAATACAGTACTGCGAAACATAAAATTGGCGATATTCGCCAAAACGATCTTCTAACAAATCCGTTTGTATTTTACTAGGTAAAAAATAATTCATGCCTAGCTCTTTGATGCAATGCTGGCCCACTTCAATAAGTGCTTATCTTATGTTCGTCAGGGCATCTTTTTTCTTTTGACAAGCAACTAGTAGTGCATTTTACATTTTTCCATTTTCCCAAACAGTTTACAAAGTTATTTAAATACTTAACATTTGAGTCTAATTTGAAAACATTAGTGGTTCTTGAAAAGAATATTTCAGTCGTTAACCTTTAAGAGGTGCTTTGGTATTTACTATACAGCACCATTTTTAAATAATATATATATAATTAGCTGTTGATTCATAACTATCCAAATTGTGTTTATTACCTAGTTCTGTTAAGGCTGTGATCACCAATTATTAAACACTTGTAAAAGTAATTTAACATTCTGCCTTTCAAGACTTGAAGGCCATAATGCTTTAAGAAATAAACCATACCTATATTTAATTAAACTATCAAATTCAAGCTCATGCAGTTTTCTTAATGTATTAAATGAAACTGTATTAAATACTTCACTGCCAATAGAATTAAATTTAGGAAAATACATTAACAAGCCATCATTTTTTTGGCCAATCCAACTGTTGTGAATACATTTTAACAAATGACCAGGATCAATGGCAAAAAAGGAGTCTGAGTGGTTCATATGGATTTTGGTACATAATCTTAATTTCATGCTTCTCACTAAAGAAGGGCATGGCTTTCCTGTTAATGCTATTATCATTAACCACACAAACTACCTTAAGCCCAATCTTTTCAAAACCTACAAATACATCTCTTAAAATTTCAAACAATTTTTCTGCACTAAATGATTTTATTGGCAGGATGCGAGCAACATCTTTGTAAGATGATAATAAGCTTCTAACCATAAAAACATGCGCTGAAGAAACAGCGAGTGCACTGTGATATGCCGAACCAACAATATTGCCCCCTTTAAAATCATAAAAAGTTTTTAGATGAATTTCATCCATCATTAATATTATACTGTGCTCACATTCTTTTAAGCTTTGAATTTTTGTTTAACATACTTTAAGAAATAAGAGTGCTGCTGTTCTTCAGACACACTAGCATTTAGATTACAATATATGTTTCGTAGAGTAGCAGTATGAGGCATAATCATATTTCCAGAATTTCGCATAAATTTATAAGCGTGGGGTGAAATCAAATTTAAAATACAGGCAAAAATTAAGAAATGAGGGGAATATCTTAAACATTGTTTCGGAAGGCACAGCAAATTCAGTTGCTCTTTTAAAACAAATTTTTTACATCTAAAACAGCGGCCACCAGTTTATCCATAAATACACTGCTGGCCACCGTAAATGCAACACGCTGAAGGAAGCATGCAAATAACATGAAATTTACAACATGCATTAGCGGAGGTGAGATATGCAAATGGTTAGAATTTCAATGCAGACGCACATCACGCGCGCCTGTAGCGCCACTTCAAAGCGCTATTTAAGCCTTGGAGATTTTCGACGATTTCAAGTTCGGCAGTTGTGTTTTTCTTGTGCCTTTTTCAACAAAACGATCAATTTTGCCTCGTAATAAACAGCGATCATCGTTTGATCAAGTATCCGAGTTCGACAGAGGAAGGATATTGGCCTACCGAGAGTGTCGATTATCTTTCAAGGAAATCGGTAGTCGTGTTGGACGAAACCAAACAACTGTAATGCGGATATGTGACCGTTGGATGCAGGAGGGTACGACGGACCGACGTGTTCGATCGCATCCACCTCAGTGCACTACTTCACGTGGTGACAGGAACATGCGCATGGCAGTGACGGATCGTTCAGTCACATCACGAACCACAGCACAGCACATTCAGTCTGTAACGCATCATCTGTGTCTGCGCGTACCATTTGACGCCGTTTACAGTAGGGTGGTCTGTCCGCAAGACGTCCATTGCTTCGTGTACCCTTGACGCAGAACCACAGACGTCTCCTCCGCCAATGCAGCGATGAAAGAAGGATGTGGACGGCAGAATGGAATGAAATTGTCTTTACTGACGAGTCACGCTTCTGTCTGCAACATCACGATGGTCGGATTCGAATCTGGAGACACCGTGGAGAGAGGATGCTTAGCAGCTGCGTTATGCAACGCCACACTGGTCCTGCACCGGGTATTATGGTATGGCGCGGTATTGGATATCACTCTGGCACTCCTCTAGTACAGATTGCCGGTACTTTAAACAGCCAGCGTTGCATCTCCGAGGTGTTAGTGCCAGTTGTTCTTCCTTACCTTCAGGGCTTGTCCACAGCCATATTTCAACAGGATAATGCGTGACCACACGTGCCACGCGTTGTCCAAGGGTTCTTCGTCAATCGCCAGATTAAACTGCTTCCCTGGCCTGCTCGCTGTCCGGATCTTTCGCCGATAGAAAACATGTGGTCCATGGTTGCCGAACGATTGACCCAGATTACATCCCAAGCTGCTACACTAGATCAACTTTGGCAACGTGTGGAAGCTGCTTAATTTGCTGTACCCCAAGAACACATCCAAAATCTCTTTGAATAAGTGCCGAGGCGTGTGGCAGCGATGATCTCCAACAATGGCGGCTATTCTGGCTACTGATTCTAGAAGAAACCACACTTCACAGAAGTCTATGAATTTAATCATCTGATACTTGGTCAACATGTTATCTACTAAATAATTTTTGTTGTGATATCTCTTGTCTTTCTTGGTGTTGCAATTTGGGTGGCTAGCAGTGTATATTAATAAAATGAACTAGATTTACAATACTTTCTGGAGTTCCTGCTTCTAGAAGTTCAAGTGCATTTAAAATATTATTAATTTCATGAATACTTTAACATGCATAGATAACATAATATCATTTAACACTTTTAGTTCTGCAGATTGGTCAAATGCTGATAACTGCATACCATTATTGATAGAAATGCAGTATTTGAATACCGGAGCAGGACTTACTTCTAAAATTCCAATAACATTTGTAATTTGATTTCATGACAGCAGTAAATTTTTGATTAAAATTGTTGTAGTTTAAATAGCTCTGTAATTTTGTAATGTTGTAAATACTGATTTTGAATCCTCAGATTTTTTTGACATAATGCTTTTGGAAATAGCCATTTGTAGCTGTTGGTTTTCACGGATTGTTTGTTATTCTTTAACACTTTCTCTTTTAGATACATCAGTGAAAAAGTATGATGGCACACCAGGAAGTTTTGTTGGAACTGCATCTTTCCTGAGTCTCGGGATTTTTAATGGAGCTGATAATGTTTCACCAGTTTCTTCGAGATACATATACGTCTCCTTTTCAATGCCACAAGAGCTAAAATGAAGTTCACACACCTGTAAAAAAAATTAATTAATTTTCACTTGAGAATATGCCATACATAAACATATATTTCAAAAGATTGAAATTGGTTTAAAACCAATTCACAACTGTATTTTAAAACTTACAAACCTGAACTTTCATAGTTTTTTTTTATTTGGATGTTAAAACTTATTCAGAATCTTAATTTAACCTGTTATGCACAAATCAACCAGATACATTTACACTTTTAAACCCAGAGAATCTAGTTTTTTGCCCAAAGACATTTAGTGTTTTTGTAAAGAATTACGGTGATAAAATATTTATGAACTCAAGAAATGAGTTTATAATGCTACACAATTTGTCCTTTCAGAAGAAAATTAAAAAAAAAAAACCTCACCAAACTGAGAATCGAAGTACATTATAACACAATTTGAAATGTCTGCATAAATAAAAATAAAATAAAATATGAAATTTCGCTAGTAAGTTAAAACATTTTTTACTTTTGATTATTTTATATCGCGCTTTGGCTACACATTATTGCTTGTACATCATGTAATGCAACTAATAGTACGATACCCCTTTAGAAATAACTTACTTTCGAATTTTTTGTTGGCTCGACATTCTCTCGTTTTATTGAATAAATCCATTTCTTCTTCAATTTAGAATCTCTTGGAAAGGAAAATACGTAGGCACGAGGTCCTCCATTATAATTTCCTTTACATAGGGGTACAAAATATTTAAACATCATAGTGAAATAATACAACTGCCTTAAAACATAATAATACTGTAAAAATAAGCGACGACGATTTTAAAACGCGTGGCAAGTGCAACGATCATACCACACATCGACGAATTCACATCTCCAGCTTCGTTCAGCGCTAAGGGTGATGACTCATAGCTTCATTCTCGTACCAGAATTCTGGCTTTGTAGTCTAGGTGGCGTTGGCTGACCACTACACCACGAAGGCATGCGAAGGAGGCGGGAAAAATACCTTATATACTCCCCCTTTTAAAAGGTGTCTGGGGATTAGGGAACCTAATTGCCAAATCCTGGTGGCGGAGAATCATCATCCACCAACTTTTAGTTCGAGCGCCACTGTAGAGACATTAGGTTATTCCGAAGCAAGAGAGATGAAAAATCAGCAACGCCTTCGCCGGGACTCGAACCACGAACCTCTCGGATACGCGTCGAGCATGCATTACACTACGAAGGCATGCTAAGAAGGCGGGAGAAATACCTTATGTACTCTCCCTTTCAAAAGGCCACCCAATCGCCAAATTCCGGTGGTGGAGAATCATCATAAACCACCTTTTTTTTTGTTCTGGCACAACTTGTAGAGGCATCAGGATTTTTTTGAAGCAGGAGTTGTGAACAAATAAACAATGCCCTCGCCGGGACTCGAACCACGGACCTCTCGAATACGCGTCGAACGTGCTTGAGTATTAACGTCGAACGTGCTTGAACGTGCTCCCGAAAGCATGCTAAGAAGGCGAGAGAAATACCTTATATCATACTAAAGGCAAAATTCCTTTACTTTCTTTAATTCTGCTATGACTACCAGGCAAGTTTCAAGTATTTCATGTAAATCATATTCAGTGCATTTATACTTAAGAGATACTTAAGAGAGTGAAATATTTATGCTTAAAAAAAACCTTCAGAATTTTGAAATGTATTTGAAGAATTTTAAAGTACTTTATAGAAGGCTTATAACATTTTCTTGACAAACCATTTTTAAGTCATCTGAGGGAGTGTATTGGTTATTTATTAATGAAAATAAATGAAAAGTTAAAGTCGTGATTCTCTAGAAATACATCAAGTTAAATTGGTTTTTATTTTTATTAATATTTACAATAATATTGCACTATTCCTCTTTTCACTTGAAAGACGGATCTGAGTACTTATTTGTGTATTTTTTTTTTAATTTTAATTTTGTTAGACAACATATATATGCATGTGATAAAACTGCCATTGCTCAAATTTATGTACATAAATTAGTTAATTTGTAAGTATTAAAAAAAAACTTTCCCATCCATCTTATTTAATGTATAAATTAAAGCTAATTATTTAAGTACATATGTAGTAGTAGCAATAGAGTAGGATGGGGAATCGCATTGAAACCTAAAACTGAAACAGTTTCTTAAAGTTGTATAGGAAAAGACACTGAAGCTGAAATATTTTCAATGTAATAGTAAACTGACATCTGAAATACATGAAATAAATAAGTTCATGAATTCCTCAAATATTTTCAATGCAATAGTAAACTGACATTTGAAATATATAAAATTAATTATTTATTTATTCATGAATTCTAATTAAAAAATAATCAAATAAAGAGACATAAAACTAGTCAGAAATCATAATGAAAAAATGGTAGTGTTCCAAGAGAATCGTATTAATTTAGGTAAACTACTCACAATAAAACTAAAAAACAATCGGCGGTTTAATTATCAACCAATATTTAAAGTAGCTGTATTTTAAGTTATATAAAATTAAATTAAATATTAGGTTATAGCATCCGGGACTGAAGAGTTTGTTTAGTGTCTTAGAAGTTATCCTGAAGTTATAAGATAACCTAAATGTTGTACCTGTGAATACCTTTTTGCAGCCACCTTTAGTTGAATGAATTTGTCGATAATTCGTCAGCAATAGGATTTGGCGACTGGGTCTCCGCTTTCCCGTTTGCTCTTGAAATGGGAAAGAATGAAAAATTTTGTAATTCCTTACCATATGCCTTTGAGGCGCAATTGGAAGCACGCATGGGTAACAAATGGAAGGGCTGGAAATCGAATCTCAGCCACGGCGCCGTTAATTTTTCATCGTTCTAGCTTGGCAATTAGCCTAATGGTTCTACATAGAGAACAAAAAATCAGTTAACATCTAGTGGGATTCGAACCACGAATCTTTCGACTGCTAGCTATACAGCCCGAGGGGAAGAGATAATCCCTCATTTTGGATATGGCTCACTATTATATGAGTACAAATAACCAAGATTATTCTGCTCGAAATTTTTAATTACGGACATATAAACCCTCCACCCTCTCAGTTTGCATATGTGTATCATGAGAGGACATGAATCCAAGCAGATGTTATTTTATCATTAGTTTAAAGTATCACTGCATTAAATTGACAAAAACAGCAATAAAAACTTAATAGAGCATTTAACCAGCGCCAGAAATAAATTGCTGCTCCGCAAACGTTTCTCTGCGTATCAGTATATATGAAAAACGCTTGCGGTCAAAAGGAAAATTTAAAGAAGAGCATAATTCATTCAATAAAGGCTCGTAGAAACTAAATCCGTCTGTGCGATCACTGATGTGGAAGCAAAAATGTTACTGAACGCTTTATACAAGCGGATCAAGTAGCAATAAGTTAATTAAAACTTGGTTTCAAGCGACTGCAGCGCCACGGCCAACACAACTGTTTATATCCTTTTTTGTTTCCTACACTGTAGCAATCAGATGGACCTCGCTCTTCTGCTTATCTCTCTCTACGGCACTACGCACAGTTATTTTTATACAGCCTGGTTTACGATTGAGGTAAGTGTTTTATACAAAGCTTGCATTATATCTACACCGAAATGTATATTCTTTTTTATGTTTTCAGTTTGAAAGTTTGTAATATGTATTCTGAACTTGATACGCATGAAAGCACTACCTTCATCGTGTTTAGGAACGCATTTCTTCTACCTGTTTTCTGCTGAAATTTCGGTAAAAATACTGTTCCCTTATTTTTTTCGACTACGCTGAATATTTATGAATAAATTTCATAAAATATTTAAAGATTTTCATGAAACGGTTCCAGGTTTATACAGGCTGGTTTGGGAAAAAATTTACAAAATTCTCGAAGGAAAAAATCACTTCACTTCCTTAAAAGGTTTTCTTTCTTAATAAGGATTTCTTTTGTTAAGAAAAGCATATAAGTAATAAACATTAAATCTTAATTAAGTTTTTGTCATCCGAGTCAAAGGTTAAAGGGATTATTAGCTAGAATTGAATTAAACTTTTTCAAATAAAATGCTTCAGTTCTCTTATCTGTGTGCCTGCCTTATAAAATGAGCCTATATTTTTTTAATTTATTGAAATCATGTGTCATTTTAATACTTAATATAATTTACTACAGCACAAATTTATTAATCTTTACACTATTTGTTAGGCACAGGATTAGCCTTTAGAATTTTAATTTTGTTGTGATTTCGCTTTCCAGAAATACAATGAAAACTGCTTTTCAGATATCTGTTTAAAATATGAACTTCCTTCAACTAAAATCAAATAAAATTCTTTTACTGAGTTCTTCGGGTAACTCAACTTAGTCCATTCAACTTGTTTGTACACAACTACGAATTCATCGTAGCCATGATGGAAAGGGTTACCCTTGTCATTGGCAAATCTTTGGTTCACTTTTTTAGATGACATTAAGCATTTGCTCAGTTCCATCCCAGTTTTGACGGAGAATAGCCCCCTCTCTCTCGGGACCCGGATCCAAGGATCTCATACTTTCTTCCCCTACTAGTGACATCTCGAAGGAACTTACTTACACTTTATTTCAACAGTCTACATACCTCTATTATTTAAAAACATTAATGAGTATTTATTTACAAAGATGCTATTTATTTAAAAACATTCATGCCTTCTCTGGGATTCGAGCCTGAGGCCAATGTTATGGAAGCCGGTTTCCCTACCACTATGCCGAAGAGGACGGCTGAGTATTTGTTTTCTTGGTATTAATACATCTTTGAAGAAACGAACTTTTAAAGCCTAAATCTGGTGTGTATTTCTCTGTTATCAATAAATGGAAGTTAAATTTAATTGGACATTAAGTCATTAAAATAGGCTACTTATTGCTGCATCATAAATTATTTTATATTTTGAGAAATACTGTTTACTTATTACTAAACTTTGATGTAGCTTTACTAATAATGAATAATTAAATTTTAATAATTAATTTGCAAGTCTTAAATAGTGAGAAGGAGTAAAAATTACTATTATCAATTTCGAAAACACATTATCATTAAAAATTTCTATTTGCTTAGTGGATTCTGAAATATTTAGGAATAATAATAATAATAATAGTCATGTAAGTGACATCTTTTTGAAATTATCACTCGTAGAGAAAATATTTTAAAAAGTTTACATTCTTATAACCACTGTGCCTGATATTTTCCTTCATATTAAATTCTTTAAATTTTAAATGAGGTTATTTTTCATGATGACTGAAGCTTTTTTCATGACGAATCAATGATTTCAATCTTTTATTCAATGTTAACTATTAAAAGAATTTCTTAAATTTATGTCCCGCCTAATATAATATTTCATTTTGAATGGAGGTTCCTCAGAGCATTAGCAATTTATTCTATTTTTCTGTATTAATAATCAAAGAAATTTTGCAAAAAATGATGTCTCATCAAGCAAACTGTCCCAAATTTTATTGTAATTTCGGTGTTTAAGTAAATCATGCTGAAACTTGAAACACTTTGTCTTTTAATTTAGGCACATTTTTTTCTGTTGCCTGATTTTGACGTAATGCTTTATACCTTCCTTATTTAGTCTGCTTTTTCTCCATTCATACATCGTTTAATATTCAGCTTATTATGTTCTCAGACTAACTCATATCCTGTTAAAATTAATTCTGATCCTCCAGTATAAGCATGTACCATTAAATTAAATTATCTTTAACGGAGGAAATAAATGCAATATGGCTAATAATTATACATTAAATGAAGTGGTACTGAAGCGTAACAAACATTACAAACACACATCTGATATGCTTTCTTTACATTCATTTTTAAAAACTGTATTCTTAAATTTAACATGAACATGTTGACTAATTGATGCAGTTCTTCCAACTTTCTAAGACAACCTCGCAGATTCTTGGATATCCGTAAATAAAAGCTATGTTCACTGATGCGTATAGCGAGATAACACAGATCCACTGAACCCCAACGAAATCCGTGTGAAGAACCAGCCTTCATTGTTTTGAAGAAGCAATACAAAGCAACGGAAAGCAGTCTTTCGGAAAGACCATCGTATCTACAAATCTGTGAACTCAAATACTGATATTCCAGTTGACGTAACAAATAATGCATTAATAGAACATGTATTTGTCCTACATCACTACATAAATACCAAAGAAATACTTTTCTTTACATTCATAATGAGTTTTATCATGTGAACCTTTCTTTCTGAATGTAATCGAATTCATTAAGCATCTTAAAATTTATCAACCGGCTACATTCCTGAAGAATACTTAAAAATGTAAGCAAACATAAATCCTTTTGTAATAATAATCTTTAACGTCTAAATATGAAGTTAATAGTAACATAATTGAATGCCTGTATCGTAATCAGCCGTATCATTAGGAGGCTTAGAATATAGCAAAACCATTCGCTATGTGTCGTGCTTATTTTAATACATAATTTTGATGTTTTCGTAATGAATTGCTCTGTGGTTATTTCAGTAAGAGATTTTACACAACCGGCGATGATTGTTGTAATATCAATCAAGAGACTGACTTATGTTATTAAGGAAGTAACAATAAGCATTGTTATGTCTGATAAGATTTGAACAGGAAGAAGCATTTGCGTTAACTGAGGTGGCACAGATTGATCACATTCTTATGTTCGTATTCATATTCAAACAAAATGTCACAAGTGTCTACTACAGCATTAAATATAAACACTCATTTATTCAAATAATATGGGGATGCACCGTTTTCTGTGCAGACATAAGAGTTTAAGTAATTACCATTCTTCTGTGCACAGAAGTTGGTTTGGGATTTTTCAAACCAAGATAACTGTAAGATCCATTTATCCCGATTTAGATGTATAATATATATGATTTACATATACTAACATATAAATAAACTAGTATAAACCCAATTTCTTCTCTCCCCATGTACAACGCAAATACGAGCCAGTTTTCCTTAGAAAGCCCTCTTTATGAAGGTATCCCGATTGTCTTCGATTCCCATCGCTTGCTTCATCCCGATTGCTTTACTATATTCGAACAATGCAACCGCCTTTGCGAATCGTAATGCGAGGGAAATGTACATATAATAATTTATCATGAATGTAATTTGTTTTCGGTTTAATTTCTAAAGACTGATTTAAGGACAAAGAATTATTGAACACTTTAACGATCTTTATAAATATAACAAAATTAATCGCTATGAAAGTAAAAAAAAATTTTCTTACTTTTTATGAACTCAATCACATGCCTTTTATGAGAATTGTATCATATGAAATAATATGGCATCATTCGTCTAGTAACTATTGTTTATTTATCGTTTAAATGTAGTATTTAAACACTTTGTGTATCGTGTTATTCATTAAATTTGTGATAGATCTGAATAATAGTTTCCAAATTTTGTCCAAGCCGACTCTAAAATTTTAAATTTTAACATTACTCAGCTGGCATGATAAATATTTTCAGGATTAAAGTCAGTTTAATAGAGAAAACTGATGTTTATAATTTGCATTCCATAACCCTCTAAAGGATTCTTTAATTTCCACTAAAATTTTAAACTTGCATTTTTCTATAGTAACCACGTGAATTTACGATGTGAGAAATGGTTGACAGTTAGTATGGTTTCTACAATGCTCTCTGATGGCCCAGAGGATAAATCAGCTGACAGGACGTTTGGTCATAGTTCATTTCATAATAAAATTTTCAAGGTCTCTGCGTCGTATCTTCATATGTAACGTCCACTGACTAGCCAAAATATTAAAACTGCAATAAAATTAAGTTGCTTGCAGCAAATATGGGTTCCTTCAACTAATAAGAAATAAGTGTCTAGATCGTAAATGATACATGTAATACCTGGACTGAATCTTTTTAAGTCAGTACTTTGCATCGCTTCAACCTTGAGGAAAGCAAAGAACTCATCTGACTTCAGCAAAAACCAGATCGTAATGGTAAGATGCCTAAAATAAGGGCATCTCCAAAATATCGACATCAGTAAGCTTTGTACACCATGAAACAGTTAAATAACTCAGAAATGGTCCAACGTAAGCAATACTTCCAGCCTTCGATAAGACGAAGATTGATCATATTTCATCAAAGATCAGTGCAGAGCTTTATTTATAACGTCAGAAGGAATATTGCGGCTGACATTACTAGTAATAAATCGTGTTTCATAGTCCTAATTTGTCTGAATTCGCAATAGCATGCTTTTGGCTATGTATCTCTGTATCTGATATAGTCTGTTAGGAGTGTTTAATCGCCGTAGTCCTGAAATGGCATGTCCAATGATGTATGACTATAGGCTCGTAATCTTTCACATTAAACAATCGATAACCAGAAGAAGGTTTCATAATTACGTGGATCTCGTTTGCGGTACCATACAGACGAGCGAATACGTTTGCCTAAATTTTCCTTGCCAATAGAATGCACAGTATGACATACAATAATGTCTAAACGATATTTTGTTGCGAAGCGTCTGGGCCACTCTTCCTTGTAAAATATCTCTATTTTACACCTATCAGAACAGAGCAATAGATCGACTATACTGATTTACCGAGAATATGTTCTCTGCTAGAGGTGGCATCATTCAAGAAGACAGGTTCCATATCTTACTGCAAAAAGATTAAGGAATAGGTTTAGGAATATGACTAAGAAGTCTCGTTGTTACCATGCTGCCCGAATTATGTGAACATGAATCGAATATAGTAATATTAATTGGAGTTTGAGAAACATTTATGGGTAGTTTTACTCTAACATTTAATTTACAGGGATACTGTACTGCAGTCTTCATAACAAATATCAGGATACACCAGTCAGGTTTCCGTGAAATTAGGGCTTGTTTGTGGAGGACTGTCTTGGTTGCGGGAGAAAGACCTACTCTGCATTGGAGAAGTAGTTTTAATACTTTTATTATTAACGTAAATGGTACCGAAATTTCTGTCAGAACGTTTCCTATCAGAGTCATATTATTCTAAGAAAAGAGTATCAGTTTGATTTGTCATAATTAGCTAAAGTAATCTTTTCTTCAATTAGTACCACCTCATTCCAAAAGATTTCAGCATTTATTTATAAGATCTAGTTCTTTTGACTATCCTTCAGTGTAACTATATCTACTTAAATGTTAATCGTGAGATTTCTCGCAACGACTGGAAGATGAATGCCAGAGGGTAAAGGTTTAAAAGACCTTATTATTGAATACAATATTTTACAGACAGCACTGACATGCTTACAATCACTGACCACTCGTGGTGAGAAACTTAAAAGATCAATGTAACACTAAATTTAAAGGTAAAGAGTAGTGCAATACTACAAAGTTCATTTTACTCTAACAGGTTGACTCAGAACCTACACAGGCAGGGTAATATTTCGGCGGTAAGAAAGCGAAGCCGATATTCAAGATTAACAGCTGGAAGAAATAATAACGTACGCTCACAATAGCGAAACCACACTCTGAATAAAAGTTTTGCTAATCAGTTTAATTACACTCCTTTACTCTAGCTAATTTACATCCTAGCGATGAAAATAAGAGAAGGCAGAAAGGGCTAACAAATTAAAATAACTATTAGTAAAAATGAATGAAACCCTACATCTTTACTCAGAATTTAAGTATGGCCTATGAACAGTCTTTAATTACCTTGATAAAGATATTTAAATTCTAATCCTAAACCTGATTCAACCTTCACAAATTTTGGATGCTAAAATTAATTTATTTTACAGACGAATTCTCTCCTTTTCATGGCATACATAGCATTTTTCTTAATTTTTTTTCTTCTTGTCCCCTTCCATACCCCTTGAAGGAAAATAGTTTAGAAAAGGTGTAATACATTTCATATATTTACGTAACTTTTTAAAGTTTTACACAATTAGATTTATTTTCATTTAATTTCACATGCGAGCAACTTTCACTCATGGCACTCTTCCCAAATTTAAAATCTTCCCTCTGCTCTCCAGCAAGGTATATTGATATAAGTGGATTTGTTCATGTAAAACGTGTTCCATATTCTCGTCTAACCGACAGCCCAGATGTTAGAATTCAAACAAACAAGACCTCAGAAATAAACCCTACATTCAATTCTCATCCCTAAAGTGCTAATTCTAGTGAAAAAATTAACTTGGTACTTGCTAGAGAGCCTAACTTTAAATTTCATTCATTCTCAGGCTAGTTTTTACTTTTAACGTAAAGTCTGTTATTAGCCTGACTTAACTCTTTCATTCGTACACATTTTAAAACATACTTCACGAAAATTTTGCATTTACAATTACTTTACTTGAATTTACTGAAAACAGTTTCAAATCATTTATATTCAAGAAAATTTTCTAATTTAAAGAGTTACGAAGGTGCTTCACTTAGTTGACAACATTAAAAGTTTCTTAAACTCAGTCTGTGAGATTAAAAGTGAATATCTCCCTCTTGTTCTAACTTAAAATACACTTGTAGAAATAATTAAAGTGCCTTGCTCAATACAAATTAAAATAAAATAGTCCTAGATCAAGACAACAACTGAAAGAAAATTTTGCAGCAAGCGTCATACTTAAAATTAAAATAAAACTTAAGTAGAGGGTCCACTTATCTTTTTGTGTTGAAGACAACCATCCTCTTTTGGAGTAACTGCTCCCAGGAGGAAAATTTGGTAATCTGCTGGATCCTCAGTCGTCGACGGGGTCCGCCGCTGCCCACCTTGCCCATTGCCCCTCTTTTTCATTTGTTTCGGTGCTTCTTTTCTCCATACCACCTTATTCTGGAGTTAACCAAGGCTTGTATCTGTTGCGTTTCTAGGCTCTGGCCGTTGAAGTTCCTTTTTCTGCGTTCGAAATGCTGGCCTGCTTCGTCTAAGGATTCTACTGCTTCCGAAGCAGTTTCTTGCGCTGGGGAGATTCTTCTTCAACCAGCCGCTCCCGTCGCAGAATCTGCTTCACCGTCCAGTCAATAATCTCCTTTTTCTGCACTTGCAATCAGCATAGCTGATTCCTTTGTTTATCCGCTACCCGCTCGCTGTGTTTCGTAGGTTGGTCCCCTTCTGCTTTCGTTTCTCTCCGATTTGTTCCTCTTTCGTGCTGGCCCCTGATGTTCATGATGTTTCCTTTGGGCTCCTCGTCTTTCGACTTTTGTTTCGACCACTCTGGCCTCCTTTCTTTTCTTTTCTGGAAGTACAATTCTTGAAGTCGAAAGCAAATCTCTTGTCTTTGGTGCCGGTACTTCCTTTCTGCCACAAATTGATTCCTGAAAAATGGCCTTAAACTTAGGTATATCAACTCAGTCGTAATATTTTTTTTCACTTGGTCCACGTTCGCAGTTATATTCTTCTCGTTAATTCTTTTTAGGTAACACACCCTACCACAAATTCTTTGCGCAATCAATGGCTCTTCAAATTTTGGATAGCATTTACCCACTTTTCTTGTGGGGAGCAAGACACCGAAGAAGTTTAAGAACTTTGTCCCCGGTCTTAAATTCGAAATCTTTTCTTTTCCGCTCATAATAAAGCTTTTGATTTCCTCTTGTATTAACCGAATCTACTGCTGCCGTTCTTAGGCAAAAGTTAGTTCGTTGACGTAGTCATCCCAGCGTTGGTGGTAAGTTTTTTAAATAGCTGCAAATTTTTATTATATTCCTGTTTATGCACTGTGCAATATCCGATTGTGGCCGGTAAGTTACCATCCGGTTGTGGTCGGTAAGTTATGCAAGGATGGTGTATCCCAAGCCTTGCACATAGATCTTAGAAAATTTGGATAGTAAACTGGGAACCGTAGTCTGGAATAACCCTAAGTGATGAATATATTTTAAGATATATTAATTTAGAAAGGAGTCAGATATGATTTCAGCTGCGGCTCTTTTAAGGGAAACTATTCCTACCCACTTTGAAAATTACACACAATAACGAGCAAATACCTGTTTTTATTATTGTCAATATGTGGGGTTGGACTTAACAAATCTATTCCTAGTAGTTCATTTGGGAAAGTAACTGTTATGCTATTTAGCTACCAGGCCACTCTATAGTTTACGTTGTTAATTGATTGACAAGTACGGCGGGACCTGACATATCCCGTAACAAATTTTTGAAGTTGTGGGAAAAAGATCGCCTGGCGTACTCTCTGCACCGTTTTTCTAAAGTCAAGATGGCTCATGTACTTCTTCGAAAATATTGAGCCATAAAGTGGTTGGGATGACCGGGTTTAATTCACTATTCTTATTTATTGTTTTAATGTAATAAATAAATAAAATAATAAAAAGAAATAAATAAGAATGAAACAAGAAATTATCAGTTATTTCATAATATACTGCTCTGTTTCTAATGGCCACTATATTCGGATGTTCAAAATTATGCAGATCTTTTAAATATGCATAGATATGACGAAATTCTCTGTCAATTTGTAGTTCGTCAACGATAGTTTCCCGAGAATATAAGAATTTCTACGTTAACATAAAACATGTTATCTCATTGTCTTCTTTTTTAAATTTTATTCGACATAAGGCATCGAAGACAATAGTCTTTCTCGGGCGTATGCTTAATTCTTAAGTTGAATTATTGTAGTTTTAAGACCCATCTAATTAATCTTGGGCATAAGGTTTATCCGGAGTATAACGACACACCAGAACACGATCCAAAAATGTGGTCACTAGTGCTTTGCCGAAATATACTCTAAACTTCTGCAATGCTAAAAGTACAACCAACGTTTTATTCTCTGTAGCGGTGTAATTACGTTGTGTTTGGTTGAGAATTTTGCTAAAATAGGCGACGGGCTGACCCCTATGCATCAAAACAGCATATACAGCATAGAGGCATTAGCTGCTATTTCCATATTTTCTTCCCTTCCAGGAGAGTTTACACTGGCTTTTGTATTAAGTCAGTTTTTAACTTTTTAAACGCTGCATTTCATTCAACTGACCAAGAAAACAGTGTTTTCTTTCTTTTTAGTTTTAGCAGAATTAGGGCTATCTGTGCAAAGTCCGTTTTAAATGTTCAAGTGTATGAACACATGCCCAAAAATGAAGCGAATTTCGTCACCGTATTTGGATGCGAGTACTTTTTTCTCCAATTATTTTAGAATCTTCAGTCTGTATGCCCCTTTGAGAAATTTTATAGCCTAGGTACCTAAGCTCTTTTGCCGGAAATTCAAATTTGGCCATATTCACTTTTAAACCTGCTCGCCTTAATAACGTGAAAAATCTTTAATATGGTCATCAATATTTTCACTAGTCACTATTATATCATCGATGGAAATAAAAGTTGATTTTACGAAGACAGGTCTGAAAATAATATTCATTGTGCGCTAGAAAGTCCCTAGTGTTTCACACAAGCCGAAAAACATTCTGAGAAAGGTATAAGTGCTTGATTTTGTTATGAATGCGGCTATTTGAACTATCCTCGGGTTTCACAGCTCTTTGAAAATACCCCGAAGTAAGATCTAACGTGGTCATATATTTAGTTGACTTTACCTTCTTAATAATTTCTTCGATTATAGGCAGTTGATAAAAAGGATATTTGATTAAACTATTGTACTTACCTTCCTATCGTCAATAGCAAATCGCCAAGCTCCGAAAGGTAGATTATTCATTTTTCGGCCTAACACTACCGGACTAGCACACAGACTGCTGATGCGAATGATTGTTTTATTTTTTAACTCGTTCTCTATATGTTTTTCAATTATCTCTTCTGTTACCTTATAACATCTGTACAGATTTCCTCTGCAGGGGCCGTTGTTCTTATGTTGCACTATTTGCATTATGCTAGGTAAATATTGTAAATCATAAAAATTTCCTACTAAGTCTTGTACTTTCTTCTTGTCTTCATGTCGTATGTGGTCCAGTTCCAAGTCGGGGCAAAATAATCTGAATAATTTCATTATCCGGCCTTTCCCCGTACAATAAGTTAATGATTTGAATTTTTCTTAGAATATATTCTGTGAACTCCTCGATTTTGCTTTGATATTTTCTGAACTATTCAGCTTCTAACTTTGCTCTGTGTTTGCCCACAGGAAATGCTTTTACAAGGGCAGTTTTGAATCTTTCAAACGTACTGCGTTTCACTGCGTACTTCTCCTAATAAAAATTTAGTAATCCCTTTGTTCCAGCTTAAAGCCTGTCTTCCTAGGGCGAGGATCGCTATGGTTATTCTTTGAACTTCTGGAAGCGGGAACAGCAAGAAGCAGTTGTCCAGCTGTTCCAAAAAAGTAGTGACAGATGTTCTCCCGTCGACTGTCACTGCGGGTTTCATGGCGGCTCATACTCTATACACTACGAAGCCAAACTCTTCCGTGGGTTAACTGGAGCCGGTGGGGTCAGCGACGCTGATGGGGCTAGCGAGAATGCGGGCTGATCTTGGCCATTGTTCCAGGTTAGTCGGGCGCCAAATGAGGGACCCAGTTCTTTTGGATATCATTCACAGTGTAACTAGATCTACTTAAATGTTAATTTTGCGACTTCTCACAAGGACTGGAAGATGAATAAAACAGGGTAAGAGGATGAAACACCATGTTATTGAACACAATATTTTACATTTTACATGCTTATAATCACCAACCACTTGCGGTGAGAAACTTAAAAGATAACGTAACACTAAATGTAAAGATAAATAGTACTGCAGGACTACGCATTTCAGCTTATTCTAACAGGTTAACTCAGAATCTACCCTGGCACGATAATAATTCGGCGGTAAGAAAGCGAAGCCGGTATTCAAGATTAACAGCTGCGAAAAATAACAACGTGCGCTCGCAATAAGGAAACCACTCTCTGACTAAACCTTTCGCTACATCAGTTTAAATACACTCGTTCCCCCTAGCTAATTTACATCTTGACGAGAGAATAAGAGAAGACAGAAAGGGCTAACAAATTAAAATAACCCTTAGTAGAAATAAATGACCAAAATAAAAATAAATGACAGTAGTAAAAATAAATGACCTACACCTTTTTCATGAAAAGCAAGAATTCTTGTATTCCAATTGATTTTGAAATTGTTTTATAACAATTAGGCTCTTGAAAAACACTCGCATTTTTTTTATTATTTATACTATAATAAAAATAAATGAGTCATAAGTAAATCAGTAAATAAAATGCCCTCTTTACTCTAAGTCGGTCATTTTTGTGGAACAGCATTTAGCGATGTGACTAGAAACAGACACTCAAAAAACTATTTTGACATCTCAAATGTCACAGTGGAATCTTTCCAAAATTTTTAAAGCGTTACGTTAAGTTATGCTACCGTGGATATCTCACTGCTCACTTTTTTCAAGTGTTCTGACTACGCGAACCAGAAAATGGTTAATTTATGATCCACGTGCGTTGAGCATAACCAGTTATTAGAATGCTGTCATTCGTCAAAACATAAGATTTCTTTTACGTAACCTTTCGAATTTAATCCTCCTGTAATTGCTTAACAAACTAATGATTTAAAGCAATAAACGCATTTTTTAAAATCGTGGTCTATGTTTTAATTTTTAACACCAATAGCGAATTTTATAATGTAGAAGGAGCTTTTGGGAGACATTTTTAATACATTATACACTTGGATTTCAATGCTTCATCTTAGAACTTAAAAAGTTGTATTATGGCTTGGTTGCTGAGTGCCAGCTGCAGCAATTGTTACATATCGTTGGTCTATCGAGCAATGCTTGTTAAATAAAAGACATTTTCTTATTGCATTTAAACTGATGGCGCTGTATATATTTAAAACAATGAAATAAGAAGTATTTTGATTACTCTAGCAGCAACACAAGATCAAAATACGGCATGTTGAATATTTTCTAAATTTATGATATAAATTTAATCGAGGCAATGAAAAGATATTTTTTCCCCTTTCTTCATTCCTTTTCGAAGAGCTCCAATAAAATCTTATCTTAATTAATCCAAAGTACAGTATTTCTTCCAGATGTTTATCGCACTTCATGGACCATTTCTTAATCAAAAATTAAAATGCCAAAAGCACATTTTCGAAATTCTATAGCTGTGTTTATTCTTACGGGGTGCCTTTGTTGAAAGAAATCCTGATTTTACACAACACGTTAAATATTTTAAAACTTAAAATATTTATTTGTTCCAAACAATTTGAACGTACATATCATGTAAATAACGTATTTTTTGTAAAATGTAATTACTATAAAAAATAAAATTAGCAGTTCTTACAAGAAGACAAAAAAAGCTTTAAAAATAGAAAAACTCTCTTCGCTAAACTGAACTATAATGGATATCAGTTCCTAATTTTACAATCTGATGATCGTTCTCCTCTCCCGGCTTCGTGAAGTTATTGGTTTTTGTCATTTCCAGCGTCTTGCCAGGATTGATCATAATTAGAAACATTCCTGGCGCCGTAAATCCCGATTTTCTTAAAATTCCAAAATGAAATTAACCTGCATATCTACATAATACATTTACGAAGTATTTTTTGACTAGACCGCTGCGTTTCTGCCTCTAGCTATGAAGACGTAATTCAATGCAGCTCCATTAAATTTTTTAATTCCAATTTTTTATTAATTGAGATGTCAAGCAATTGTAAGACTCAAATGAGATAAAATCACAGAATATTCATTGGTTTTCACAGGGTCTTATTGTTGATACCAAAAATACTCGGACGAGATGTTTTCTCTAAAATATGACGCACAAAATACGCGGAGAAACAATTCTTCTTCAGAAACGTATTATTAATATGCTGTGTTTATTTCCCCTTCATTATTATTAAACTATTCAAGAAAATTGTTAAAGTCACTTCAAAGAGTTTTAAAGATTTTTGCAACGGACAATGTTATGCTTTATGATCAGCACATAAATTTAAAACGTTAGTAACACATATGAGCTTCAAAGGAAAGGCTGTTTCTTCGTTAGAATCACACAAGCATGTCTGAAAGCTCGGTTACTGGACCATGGAGATTTTACTGTATTCAGTGAACGTTTCAGTCATGGGACATAAGAATTAGTCTATCTGTTGCTATTTTTTATGTAGAAAAGCTGCTTTCTTGCTACGTCAAAGATTCTTTTACCTCATGGGATAAATTTGACTGATGCGACAAATACTTTATATTTATACTTCTCTTTAGTTTGTCTTATTTCCCAAACATAAACACTGAACATAACTGAAAAACTTTCATCCTAAAATGTTTTTCTTTAATTTTTATATCCGTTTTGTTTCGGGTTTCCTGACATTTCACTCATTAAATGCAAACTAAATAATGTTTACTGCTGTTGCTTCTTGTAATTACTGTTATTCTGCTTTTAGGGATCTTTTGCTGTGTTTATCTTCTTGCATTCTCGCTATTCTTATGTATTCTTGCTCTTAAAATTAGCGATCCCTTTTCATGTTAGGTAGCGAGCGCCTAGTATGTAAAGCAATATATATACCATTAATAGTACCTCAAACACTGCGCATTGACAATATTTGCAGTAATAGCGAATTTTCCAGAGAATGGTAACGTGATAGATTACCATTCTCTTGCAATTAGATGCAGTCTTCTCATAAAATTTTGTAGCGATTAAGTATTTTATTTCTCTTGACAAAACATTTCCAGGGGATTAAATTGTACGTGCACACAAAATTTATGTATACCTATGCGATATGTATTAGATCCAACCAATGCGATATGTATTAGATATAACTAATGTATGTATATTTAATTAAAGAGTATTTTCTTTTCACTTGAGATACATACGTTAAATTTTCTGTAATTCAATCTTTATCAAATGTTAATATGAAGCCTGTTTTTACCAAACACAGTGTACAATATAGACCTTTAAATACCGCATTATATAAAATTTAAAATCAAGGACCTTATTCCTTTTCAGTGCACTTTTGTGTAATAATGTTCATTTTACTTCATACAAAGAAAATTGTTGCACTTTTTACAAAAATTTTACCACAACTTGCTTATTGAAGTCTTTATTTATCTACACTATCGACAAGTGGAAATTTGTATAAGGTAATAGAAACTTGAGTACTGTATTGAGTGTAACGAAATTTAAACGAATGCAATAACGACTCCAAAGTTGACAGCGAGATATGTATCCATGCACTTAAGCAGTACTCAATTTTCGTTTCTTTTGTTTTTCCTTTTTCTGTTACAGTAGTTGTTTTTTTTCTGTTATAGTATATAACTGCTGCATTGCTCAGCTTTCTGTTATCATGAAAAACGTTATTTGATTGATTAACCAATTATGTTGCGTAATTAAAAAAACTGCTTTCTTCTGAGAAGGGATGCTTCCATGGAAGCTTCCAGAAAAAACAAACTGACTTGTATACGTGGAGAAAACCAAAAAATAATGAAATTTTAATATGACCAACTATTCAGTCAGCTTTTTCAGAGAAAATCGAAGCTGAGATGAAATACACTGATCTGCCTTTAAAAGCATTTTTTCTACTTGAAAGCATCAATTACAGGTTTTTTTGTATACATTTTATACTATTAAATCCAGATAAGATACTTCTTTTCCTCTATCATTCATCAGTTTTCAGGGAACCAAGAAAGCTAAACTCACACGCGGTAATTTCTCGGTATCTCTTTTTATGTAGAAATCACGGGCACTTTAATCAAACCCAGTTAGTTTAATAGGAAGCTGAAATAAATAAATCTTCCTCATATCCATTAATTCTTCACGTGCGGTATTTTCTTTGCCAGGCATAATACTTTAACGTAAAGGTAATCTTTTATGCCACAGCTATTGCTTCTAATTCTGTTATTCACTTTGCATAAAAACAACAGAATTTAATAAGGCTTTTTAATCTTAAGAGACTTTTCAGCAAAATGTTAAATGTTTGTTAAACTGATGATTTTGCAAATATTTTTTGTTAAATACACTAACCAATAAAATTTAACTTTTGCTTTAAATTTTTGTTAAATGTTAAATTGATACATTTTTCAATGTATACAATGGCCAACAAAATTCATCTACCTTCTTTGTAGTTGAGTAATCGCATTAGGGAACAATAACGGTAAATGCCAGGGAAAGTCTTTTCAGATTAAAAAGAAACTATGGATGACAGAAGTATTTAAAACATAGTAATGTTGCGTGCGTACGGGTTTGTAATAGACTGAACGCACAAGTCCTATAATAGGTTAATAAAATTTACTCTTGTCGAAAGAAATATATCAGAATACTTGAAATTTCCTCAGAGATATTCGCACAAGTATTCACAATATTACGCGGAAGAATTAGTAGTTATACTTCAAGCTACTAAAAACGTTAAAATACAACGTACTGCAAAACGTTATCTAAAGACAAAGCTAACTCCGATGTATCTCAGTTCCTGCAGAACTACAGCTCGCAAGAAGAGTAACTAAGCAACTGAACTGAGGCGGTATTTCTTCGGCCTCTTATAATTTTCAACCGGTCGCGCGAGATCTTTCCAGTAATTTCTGCCTCTCGAGATTTCCGGAAAACAAAAAGAGTGTGGAATTACGGTTACAGCTAACATAGTGGTCAATTACATTTATTCAGTTTCATTACAAATCATCGAAATATCGATTTATTCAATGCTAAATGCACGTGCTCTTGTATTTTTACTTTTCCGGCATAGCTTTCTCTTAAACTTTGTCTTGCGCTGCATTGCACGGGAAAATAAAACAATTTTAATAATAATTCTATTAAAATTAGCTATCTAAATACAAAATTCGTAACAGTAATGTATTTAAAGTTAAGTAATATAACGTATTACTTATTAGCTTTTTATTGTGAACCAATAAACGTGATACATATTCATTTAATATGAACTTCTTAAAAACACAAAAGCTTTACCTTTTTTTCATTATTTAGCAAACAAAAACATTAAAAACACTGCAAAATGTTAACAGCTAGATTAATTCCAGTTGGCCTCGAGAGAAGAATACGCAAAACGAATAAATAGTGTCCCGGAAGAATGAAATCCAAAGAACTGACGTTATAAAGTTTAATTATACTAGTTTTATGCTCATATTTCTAAATAAGGAGTTTTTTGACTGTATTGGATTGATACGAATACCCTATTATGGAAAGTGTCATGCAATGGAGTTCTTTCTACAACTAGAGTTATCCATTGGGTATCATGAGAATGAAAATGAAGCACATTTGTTACAATCTTCTACCGGTTTCGATAAGTAGCAATACTTTACATCAAGTCTGTCGTTTGCTGTGGAAGTGTAAAATTTGTAACACGATGGTTACCGTGATTCTGAAATTAATTAGCAAATATATCAGTACTTGCATTATATTTAGTAAGAATACAGACCTCGAGCGCAATGATTTCTTAAACTACTTGAGAGTAATGGGTTAGTCATCCGCTTTTCTCCTTTCGTTACGAAAGACATACAAACTGTACTGAAAGATTAATTTCATGAAATTTCTGAAGCTTTTCTTTTTGCATAGGAATTCTAATTCAGGTTTAACAGTGTC
>KK120095.1:20670-40597 GCA_000611955.2 Stegodyphus mimosarum | reverse complement strand
ATCGCGAACAATTTAGGCTGCAATTAGAGTCAAATTTTCATTAAACGAAACTGATAAGAAGGAATCTTTAACAAGAACTATATGATATTTACCTTTAATTATGCTTTTAAATTTACATAAAATAGCACGATGTTTTGACGACTAACATACATAACATAAAATACAGTGAGGCTTATTTTAGGCGAAGCAATCAAAAGCCATTTCAGCTAAAATCAATAAAAGGAGAATATATATTCTAAAATGCTGCTATCTCTCAGAGAAGCTTAATGCTCCAACTTTCCTTCTGTGCAATTATAGATTAGAATTATAAATCGCTCACCCGTAAATTTACCTGCAGTATGCGTAAGGACCAAGCTGCAGGCTTAAGACAAGAGTAAGCACGTTTAAATGCTATGTTAATTCATTCGTATCACTCGGAGTTTAGATGCGTTTGATGAACTCAATAGTCATGCCTAACATAACAGAAGCCATAGAGGGTGCTCGTCCTATTTAAAGTTTAAGAGATTAACTCAGGTCTTGTCCTTTTGTTGAAAACCATTTCTCAAGAAAAAGAAATGAAAACGTAATCTGATAGCAAAAAACTCAAAATATTAATTTCTTGTAAATTTATAAATGCAAGTTAAAAAATTAATAAATTTTAACATAAAAAAATCGGTAAAAATGAATAAATAAATATTAAAGACTGGTTCTAAGAGACCAAACGACTGCTTTAGCAGCTAATCAGAGAAGTAAAGTTAGAAAAAGAAATAGAAACTCTTGCCATTTGCCGAAGTGGACAGTAACGTTTGACTCCTTAAACTAATGGAAGGCTGATCGTACAAACGTACAACTAATTATGCATTTTCATTACATTTTGACACAATGAATATCGAGTTATTCCCTTGAAAGCAAATTAATAAACAAATGTCGTAATACACACTACCCTCCAAAAGTTAAGGAACAGCATATTTTTCAAAGCTTTTAGAGACATTAGGTATCTTTTGAAGCAGGAGATGTGAAAAATAAGCAATGCCCTCGCCGGGACTCGAACCACGGACCTCTCGAATACACGCTAAAATTTCCGTTCTAGCAGGAAAACGGAAAGGAAGAAGTGACAGTATAGATTCTGAACATAAAATGACTGGTTAATTTAAATAAATACCTTACAAGTTGAGTAATTAGTGTACTGAGACTTTAGAGAAAATATTTGAAAAACATTTTTATTTGGCAACATATTTTTTGATATGAATGGTTATTTCTTACTGATATCCGCGCTACGAATTTACTTTTAATTACCCCACCGCTTTGATTTAGAATTAATTTTTATATCTAGCATTCAGATAAAAACAAAGATCTAAAAAATTATGATTCATACATGTTGCTAAAATATTTCTAAAATTAACCGAACTAAAAATTTTTAAAAGATTGAATTTTGTGGACATCCTTTTTACATTCACATTCTGCTATCAGCTACGTGTTTTCATAAACTCGTACGAAAACAGCTTCTCATTTCTCTTGCACATATTTTTGGCTGTAGTGAAAGGGTTTATTGCCTTTTAATTAAATATTTGTTTCAAGTACTGCAAAATAAGAAGAAAAATGAAATTAATTTACTTTTGTAATAATCATTATCGTAATAAGCACGTTTTGGAATATTTTAAACTCTTTATAGAAATCGTAGTTTTTTTTTTTTTTTTTTTTTACTAAAAAACTGGAAAAAAAAACTCCAAAAGGTATTTTTTTTTTTTTTTTTTTTTTAGCTAGAAAACTGGATAAATCAATGCTCAAGAGTGAACTTTTTCTGTGATTGGAATCACTTATCTTCTATTTGCTAGTTAACCTCTCAAGAGCGAGCATAAAAGAGGGAATGCAATATCGCCTTGCATTATTTCCCACTTAAAGGTCGAACTGGGGACAGTCACGACACCCAGTCGACCAAATCCAGGATATGACGAATTATCTTTGACCGCATTTTAATTAGGTCTACGGTAGAGGCCACAGACGTTTTCCTAAACGGGAAACTTCACACATCAATAGTAGCCTCACAAGGATTCGAACCACTAGTCTTCCAGCTGCTTACTCGGGAGGTGCTAAACATTTAAACCACGAAAGCATTCATGAGGAAATGCAATAACTCCATGAACCTTAAAACTTTTATTTTAATTAAAAAGGTTGGTTTTGAAAATAATTCAGAATCTCAATTGAAGGCAAGCCTAAAAATTTAGATAAAACTGTAGAACCTTTAAATGATATGACGAAACATCAGACATTAAAGAATGA
Source organism: Stegodyphus mimosarum (assembly GCA_000611955.2). Lineage (NCBI taxonomy): Eukaryota > Metazoa > Arthropoda > Arachnida > Araneae > Eresidae > Stegodyphus > Stegodyphus mimosarum. The sequence goes on along the minus strand of KK120095.1, from coordinate 38,338 downwards.
AGCAGAGTGGAAAACAGGAACCATGTTTTAATATGAACGAAAAATTTTAATTAATATTAGTGATCTCGCGATTATTTATAGCTCGTTATGTTTGAACTACGACTTCTGGTCTTACTGTGGAGTTCTATAAAATTATTAACATGTGTGTTTTAGTTGCGTGCTCTTAACTTCTAACACTAGTCATTTCTTACGAATTACAATAAATAGAAGTTAAAATAATTATCATTAAAAGCGAAACCTTTTCTACTTAAAAACGTGCATCTCATGAGCTTTTCCAAGCCAAATTTAAAGATTCAGTAGCATCTAGAGTAGTTATGTTGTGCCTGCGTTAAGACTGAGTTGCTATTCAAAGCACAGTCAGACTGCCATTTTCTCTGTTCTTCAAATAATTCCATTTTCATTTTTTCCCTTTCGTTTCATTTCTTTTAATCTGAAAAAATTCGCTTACTTAAGAAACAGGCATGTAATTACGTGAAACTAAACCTTAAAAATTGCACTCTTTTCCCGTTGTCCATCTGCTAAAGGAATATGAAAACTGATTAAAAATATTTTCGTAAAAAATATTCTCGTAATATTTTCGTTTTTTAAACGAAATTCATTTGTAAAACAATGATTGCCGGTAAAGTTTTACAGTGGATATTTGTTTTTACATTTTCAAATAAAAAGAGAGCATTTGAATTTCATTTCCCTGCCCTTGAAATTCAGTTTACTTTCAATAACACTTGCTAATGACAGCGGAAGTCTTAGATCAAAACCGACTTGACGAATTTCTCTGTATATTAAAAATTTTCCGCTTCAAGAAGACTAAGCAAAAATCTATATTCAATGAATACTTTCTTTTATTTTCAAATTTTGAATTTTTAAAGCAATTTTGCTTGAAAAAGGGATCAAATTTAGCTTTCATCTTTAAATTATCTAAGAGCCCTGTTCATATGGAAATCAGATTTACCCTCGTTTTAAACACTGATATATAACAGTTATTTTCCCTCACTAGATTGTGAAAAAAAAGCATTATAGCCCTTAAATATGGGATTCATTTCCTCTGTTTAAATGACGTTTTGAAAATTATTACTAAGACGAATTTTAAAAAATATGGAAAAGCTATGAAATTTAAAATTTATGGTCGTCATGCTGTGAGTTTTGTCAGACATTCAGAAAATAATGTAACATCAGACATTGAATTTAAAAAGCATTTTTAAAATTTTTTATTCTTACTTTTTATTTTACAATGAGAGATTGAATGCGGTCTACCCATTATCACAGAAAATTATGAGGAACCTACTGTAGAAGAAAGAAATGAAATTTGATAGACACAGCAATTTTCCATATTATGTATAACTCGATGCTGAATTGTTCATTTTCTAGTTGCAAAGTGATGGTAATGGAGCAAAATAGTGAGTCCCGAAGAGGAAATAAAACAAGTCTGTCTGGCGTAGAGAATAAAAGCAAATTGCTAAGAAAGCATAAAACAGAAGATAGAATACTTAATGCTTCTAAAAATTATAAAGCAAATATGAAACCAAAATAAAATACGGACAAATAAGAAACAGAAATAGACTTTTAGATATAAAACATTTTCTCTAAATGCAATTTATTACGTAAAATAATTTTAAAACATTCTGCTGTTTGCATTTTATATAAAATAGCTTTCACTTATTCGCTTTATTGAGATCTAGATATTTATGTGAATTCGTAATTTTATGATTCAATGCATATTTAAATGTCTATTTTAGAACATCTCGAGTTAATGCATAATCTTCATTTAACGAATTTCATCACAGGTTCGAGGTGAAGAGTTAAATATGAATTTGGTTATATAATTCTTTGGAATAACTCTTTGGAAAAGCAATTATTTTTTGTTTGCTCGTGTCCATTTTCGTTCCAATAAAATTATTTTTTGTTTCCTCGTGTCCATTTTCGTTCCAAAAAATTATTTTTTGTTTGCTCGTGTCCATTTTCGTTCCAATAAAATTATTTTTTGTTTGCTGGTGTCCATTTTCGTTCCAATAAAATTATTTTTTGTTTCCTCGTGTCCATTTTCGTTCCAATAAAATTATTTTTTGTTTGCTCGTGTCCATTTTCGTTCCAATAAAATTATTTTTTGTTTCCTCGTGTCCATTTTCGTTCCAAAAAATTATTTTTAATAATTTTTTACTAATATTTTCATTTTTGCAACAATTACTCGTATATATTTGTTTTCAGTTGCGCTTGTTTATATTGTGTCAAGTATGACTGCACTAAAATTCCAATTTTAAGGAAATTTTTAAGGAAAGTGAAGAGAAGTAGAGGACAAAGATATTGGTAATGAAACTAACAAGTGATAAATTCAATGTTTCTTAGTCTGAGAGCAAAGTGAAAAGAACCATATGTTTTTCAATTGTCTTTTCTATAAATAGTTCAGCGGTTATCATTATTATGTATCTCAATCCGTATCAATAACTGACTGTTGATTTTTCAGCTCCAATTCGATACCTGCGGATAATTTTAGAGGGTATGCTAACTCAGAATACATGAAATTTTGAAGCGCATGCAACAGAATTAAAACTAAGAAGTGTTATTTAGTGTTTAAGGCGAAATTTTTGTTTCTAATGTCTGAAATCAAACTGTTTATTTATGATAATATTGCTGCGTGCGTACGGGTTCGTAACAGCTTGAATGCAAACAGGTCCGATGAGAGGTTGACAAAACTTATTTTGTCAAAAGAAACACTTCAAAGTTCTGGAACTTTCCACAGAAATAGTCGTACAACTCTTCCCAATACCACTGAGTATAATCAGTTGTTACACTTTAAATTACTATGAACTTTAAACCCAAAGCAATGCAAAGCGCAGCTGAAGAGAAAGCGACCAGGAGATATCTCAGTAGTCCGAACTCACGCTAATCGAACGGCAACAGCTGAGAGCAAATACTTTGATACTTCGGTGAGTATACTTGCACTCAGCAGGGCAAAAGGTCCTGCTCTTGCCAGTTCATGCTCTTGCGAGTTCCCGAACTGGGCCTGACCCGTATTGAAATCCACAGATAGAATTCTCCAGTTGACACAAATATCAGGGTAGACAACTGACAGCAAGTGCTCTCTCTGGTTTTATATAGTTTTCACCCGACCGCCAAGATATTTCTAGTACTTTCTGCTTCTCGAAATTACTTCGAGGCAATATGAGGGTCGAATTACGGTTACAGCTAATGTAGTGATCAATTACATTTATTCAATTACAATACCTATTACGGTGATATAAGGACCGGACCAAAATGTCGCTAAATGTTCGCCAAGTCTAGTGACTTTTGGCAATTTCTCTCCACATTTGGAGACAAAAATTAGTCGCCAAAACCAGCTTGGCGATTTCTCACCAAATTACCGAGATACCCATTTACTCAGTCTTAAATGGACTTGCCTGTATTCTTAATTTTAAGGCATAGCTTGTCTCTTTAAATTTTTAACATTACACAGAAAATTCAACAATTCCACAAGTGATTGCACTAAAATCATCTATCTATGTACGAATGCGCAACAATATCATTAAATAATTTAATTATTACTTTCATAGGATGCTTCGGTTTGATCTTCAGCAGTTTTGTACTAATTATTAGAGCTCGAGTTCATGCTTGAGGTTATTTTCATGCAAACATGCAATTAGCAAGTGATCTAATACAGGATGAAAATGCGATTTCAGTAACTATTTTATGTTTTGAGAAGTTGACAGACATTAAACCATTATAGAAACATTTAGTTTCACGCATCTTACTACCATTAAACTGTAGACAACATATTGACAGAAATATTTTTTGAAATGCTGAAGATAATTTCATGCGCTTATTTTAAGTGGATAAATTAATTTCAGTTGCTACAGAAAAATCAGAGCATGCAGTTTAAAAATATTTCAGAAAATTCCCCATTTTTTACAAATATTTAATTAATAGTTTCATTATTTAGTTTTCTGCAATATATAGTTTCACCTGTGACGATATATAAAGTGAAAACATTTCACATAAAAATTCTATGTACTTGTTGACTTAATGATGCAGTAGTATTAGGACTGCGAAATTGAATTGCACCTATGTGCAACTCAGCATTGTACCTCAGTATTTTAACCTTTCAGCTTAAGGGGAAATAATATGCGTGTTAAACTAAAATTATATTTCCTTGAATTGAGAAATTAATAATTAATTCTACTAAGAAGATGCTGTTAAGTGTTACACTATATGCTAAAAGGGTTGGTAGTTTTTTAATAAAAGGCATTTTGTTTAACAGAGTGGAGGATATTTATTCTCTTCCGTCGCATTTTGACCCAGTGGCAAAGTATGTACTTAACTCACTAAGCTTTTTTGTCTGGCGAGCAGAAAATGTATTCCTTTGTGACGTCATGGTGGAATGTTTTCATTACAGCTCAGTTGTTGCTCGTAGAAAATCTATTTTTGTTCATTCGTGTCTGTCATCTGATTCATAACTTAGCCTCTAGATGTAACTCCTTTATTTACAGTCTTCTTTCTTAAATCTTCTTGCATATTACAACATGTTTATTTCAAGTGTTAGGACTAATTTTTATAACGTTATTTGATTCAGTTTGCTTTTAACTATGAAGCAAGTTTATTAATTTCATTTTATTTCTAAAATATAACTACGGACTTCTTGATTTGAGACTAAAATTTTATTTAACATTTTATAATGTCGCTAAATAACCAGACTATTTGTTTAGTATTCATCAGTAACTCGGTTTTAAGTAAGTGGAAGCTTAATTTTAGATCTACTTTCCTATAATTTTAATTACTGTTGAAAAGTTTTGGAACTTTTTAGCATTGATGGTTTTTATGTTAAGTGTTTTGGATATGTAAAAAGATCAATGAGATAATTACATAGTTATGTAACACAAAATGAAAAAAAAGAAACTTCCTTATTGAACTTAAGTATACACTGGAAGAAATTTACGTATTAGATTATTGATTAAATCTCCACATTTATTGCCTTGTTGATAAGATATAATTTCTGAATATTTGATGCAATTGCAATAAAAGCATCAATCGGTTTATGTTCCCCGCGACTCTTATATAGCACTTTTTATGGCGTACTTGTGTACAACTAAGCTTTAAACGCAAATGAAAATACTCAACATTGTATTTAATTTATAGAAACTGGAATCACTTATGCTACGTTACGTTATATTCAGTTACGTTTATTTTTACCTTGTACTTAATTGAGCAATATTATCTCTGTTCATCAACTTGTATTTGCTCTCGGAGAGAATTAATTCTTGTCATGTGATGAAAAGAAACAAAAAGATTAATTGCAAAATACGAGAAATGCGGTTTTTATTGGACAGAATATTTTATATTTAACTAGGAAGAAAAATTATTTTATGCTCAATTGATTCTATAATGATTAGAGTGAAAAGTTAAGAAGTATATAAAAAGATAAAATCAGTGGAAACTATGCATGGTGGGTTGCTGATAGCTGAAATGCTGCATCAGCTGATGAAGTAGTTAGAGAAGATTACGTATCGTGCCAATGGGTTCATAATCAAGTTTCAGGTTATAAGGTATTTTCTCCTTCATTTCGACGTGCCTTCGTAGGGTAATTGGAAGCATTCTCGACGCGTATTGGAGAGGTCCAGGTTTCGAGTGTCGGCGAGGATTCTGCTCATTTTTCACGTCCCCTGTTGAAAGAAAAAAAACGTAATAATTCTACAAGGTAAAACACGGATTTCTGTGGCTACTATATCTTTCAAGAAATGGAGATATTTAACAGCCAATCGGAATCTGCAATGCTTCTTTTTTTTTATAGGTTAATGCTGGGAGAAAAGCCATAAGAGACTTCTATCACTTTGAACACTATCGTTCAGAACTCTTATGGAGATAGGGAAAGCATCTGACTGCGTCAGGTGTAACTCCTGACCCGCTCATGATCATTTGTTAGGCAATTCTTAGCGCAGACAGGAGATTATGAAAATCAAAAGCAAAAAATACGTAATTAAGTTTTGTGGCGAAGGTTGCGTAAGTCGTAACCAGTAAGAAAAATATAGATATAATTCGTAAAATCTATAAAAAAGATAAAAAATATGTGCCGTAATCATATCTTGTGTTGTCGTTGCTTATTAAAATAAAATTCCATACAGTCTACTCTTAAATTTAATAAAATTTCTGAACACGAACTTAATACCATTTAGACAACTAGTAATCTATAGCTCAAGTCGTACTACGTTTAAAATAGGACAATTATAATAAAACTTTCTTTCTCTCAGTTAATTTATTTATACATTGTAGAGTCATTAGGTTATTTGGAAGCAGAAAACATGAAAAATGAACAATGCCCTCGCCGGGACTCCAACCTATACCTCTCGAATACACGCCGAGTGTGCTAACCGTTACACCACGAAGGCATGAAGAAAGAAGGGAGAAAATACTCTTCCTCTTCCCCTTTTAAAGGGCTTTAAAGGGAGACTGGTTATGCTTTGTTTGGAAATAGAAAATTAAGCTCGGCTTGGTTAGATTTATGCTGTTTGACATGGCCTTTTCCTTTATAAGCTGAAGTCCTTTACATGAAAATTCTATATAAGTTTCCATTCAAAAACTTATTTTTTGAATAAGTTTTTGAATTTAGTTATTTTTTCTTTAGCTGCATAAATAAATGCTTCGCCTCCAAAATGTATCATTTGTTACAGGCACCTTGGAAATCTTTCATTGCCACACTTGTATTTATAAAAGTAACCGTCAAAAAACAAAAATTTAAAGCTAAGGTTGTCGCTTAATTTCTGAAACATCTAGATATATTTCAGAATCAAAGACAAATCAAAATCAGTAGAGGGTGAAACGTTCCTTGGCATTCCTTGGCTTAAACCTAGTAACGTCTTCATCAGAAGGGTTGTAGAGTCATTAGGATTTTTAACGGAGGAAGCATGAAAAATGAGCAATGTCCTCGCCGGGACTCGAACCTGGGCCTCTCGAATACGCGTCATGTGTGCTAACCGTTACACCAAGAAAGCATGTAGGAAGGAGGGAGAAAACGGACCGGGTCTTCCTCCAATCCAACCTTATACTTAACTACAACAATGATCACAGACATATTTTTCCATTTTCTTCTCAGCTCTAGCACGTAAGTCGTATACCCGTCCTTTGCATTTTAGGCACTGTATTATATTCTTATATTATATACTATATTCTATTCACAAATAAATTATATTCTGGTCACAAATATTATAGGGAGGCGAACACAATGTGAAGCAATATGGTTGACTAGGGGGGCAACTCCTAGAGGTGCATTTGGCATGGTACGACTTATTTAAAAGGTACGACTTAAGCGGCGGTACGACTTGCACAACCTTACCCTATCTAACGATTTTTAAATATTATTTTCATACTTAAGAACTTAAACGAATGACAGAACTCACTTTATTAATCCTTTGCTTGGTATTGGTAATACTTGCCAGCGAGCATGGGTAATAAATGCCCTGGAACCGCGGTGTAATGTAACATAATGAGAATGAAAAACTAGAAAGATCAATCTATAAAATATTTCTAATGCCAAATTAATTTACATAGAAACATAAAGAATTTTTAGGGGGAAAAACACAATTGTAATTAAAAGAGGTTTCCTTTCTTCGTCCCTTCAAAAGAACTATGTAAACACACGAAAAACTGGTGGCTCCACTTCCCTTCTGTACCATTGTCTTTCTTATCGCACGTTTATAAACAATCTATATGAGACGAAGTGAATGAAAAAATGCGTTGAACGCCTTGTTGAACAGAATGCCTATTTTTAGGGTTAGCAGACATATTGATCTGAGGAAAGACAGATTTATTACACCTCTGCTCTTTCATCCCTTATTGCACCTCTAAAGGAATTTTAAGACATGCAAATGAGTCATTAGAAATATGTGTTCGTAGAATGAAAACTGTAGGTTCCCTATTTTGGGCTGAATTCGGAAACATGACGTTAAAAAAAAGCGAATGTAGCTTTATCAAATGAAGGAAAATCTACATGGATTTCTTTACTTTGCGTTCTTAAGAACTGGGTATTTTACAAAATGCTTTTCAGCCCGTAACGGGAGACCGAGGAGAAATATTATAAGTCCTCCTTTTCTCTCACGTTAGGGGCCCTGCCAGTGACCAAATGGTCAAGAGCCCTGAATATAAGTAGTTCGACCTGATTTCTAGCTCAGGCGAGCGGACTGACTGCATGGTTAGTTTTCGTGATTTTTCCATGTGTACCCTAAATATCCGACTCGTTTCGCTTAGAAAGTGCTCCACGAAGACATCCCTCGCTTTCGGTAGACAGCCCTCACATGTTTTCCTGTATTTAAATAATTAGACTTAATGTCTTACGTCATTTATTTTATCATTTTCTGAAAATAATTTGCTTGTAGATTTTATACAGAGCTTGTGATATGTAACTTTGAGTCTAATGATGGTAGTAGGGCCCACCAGCGTCCGAGCAGTGAAGTCGCTGAACAATAGTTGTTCGGTCCGAGGTTTGAATCCCTCGGACGGGCTGGCTGCATGGGCGTTTTCGTGTTTTTCCGCATGTGTAATGTGTAACCGAGCCAGTTTCCCTTAGAAACTCCTCCACGAAAGCATCCCTCTCCTTAGTCAGATAGCTCTCGAGGCTTTGCCGTAATCATATAAACCAACCCCGACCTCATGATGGTAGAATATGGTTAAAACTGAATAACGATTTAATTAAATTTTTGTTTTATCGCATTTTCCATAGTAGAATAATATGAATCATACTGTAGAAGAGCAAGGGCTCTTAAGCTTTTTTTAGCCATTATTTAAAATTAACAGTATGATCAACTTAGCAACCCACGGATCTGCTTCAAAAGTAAAAATGTTGATTAAATATTCATTATTCTTTTTGTTTAATGTATTAGGAACTTTGATGTAACTAAGAACAAGCTTCATCTTCGATTATTCTGCGTTATCACTTTTGTTCCTTGTTAGCATATATTTTCACCAACATTTTCATAGTAGCATATCTGATATAATAAAAGTAAGCAGGAAACCTTTTTGACTGTCAGCATCTTCTTTATTTTCTCATTCCAATATTACTTCAAATTGCACTGCAGTTGTTGAGAATTTTGTTGCTTTCAAAAAAGAGAAAACCAAACTCTGCTCTATGAACGGAAATAAATGTTTTTAAAATAAGTCTTAAGGAAATCAAGTGATCGGACCTAATTTAAGTAAATTTAAGTAATGTATAACTGATAAATTTAGCAATGATCTTCATGCAAACCAAAGTTTGATTTCAAACTTTAATATTTTGCCGAGTCAAATGGTAAATTAATTAAATAAAAATAATTTTTAATGCTAGTCAATTTGATTTTTTTTGCTAATATAAATACACCGTACTGTTTATACATTGTTAAGTAATATTTTGTTTCGATGCTCATCTCTTAAATTTTCGCTAAATTCATTTAATTTGTAGAGATGTTACGGTGAAACACCGAAATCTGGAGAATGTCGACTTTCACCGGTGAATGTCAACATTCACATAGTCGCTTGGTGTATGTCCGAAATATTTTCTAAATACTTTTATTTCTGACTTACACCGGTGAATGTCGACATTCACCATATACTAATGGTGAATGTTGAATATATGAGAATACTATATTTTCTTCTCCGTAATTGAGTCGCGAAAAATCACACAAGTACTTAAAACACACGATACATTCAAAATGAAAAAGGAAAATAATAGAAGTTAAAAAACTTACTTAATTATACAGTACGTAGTAAATGAGAAAATAAAATAACAGTAATAAAAAACTTACTAAATTATGTGATTCAAATCTGATTAATTTAAACTATTATGCAACAACTTAAACTATTATGAGACTTTGAATTGCAGAAGAGGCCCTCGCTTTTACAGCTGCATTTATGGGAAACAGCCAGTCACCTCTCTTTTTGACCTACACCATAGCATATCTGTGATTGTCGACATACACCGGTGAAGGTCCGAATGTATAAGAATGCAATGTTATATTCGATCTTTCACCGACGTATTTGGTGAATGTTGACATTCTCCAGTGAAAGTCGAAATTCTCCAATTTCGGTCTTTCACAGTAACAGAGACATTAGGTTATTACGAAGCAGGAGACATGAAAAATGAGCAACGCCTTCGTCGGGAATCGAACCACCGACCTCTCGGTACGCGTCGAGCATGCAGACCACTACACCACGAAAGCATGCGAAGAAGGCGGGAGAAATACCTTATATACTCCCCCTTTTAAACGGCGACTGGGGTTTTGGGGACCCAATCGCCAAATCGCTGTGGTGGAGAATCATCATCCACCACCTTTTTAGTTCGGGGGCCAGTGTAGAGACATTAGGTTATTTGGATGTAGAAGACATGAAAAACTGAGCAACGTCTTCGCCGGGAATCTGACCACGGACCTCTCGGTTACACTTCGAGCATGCAGGCCACTACGCCACGAAGGCATGCGAAGAAGGCGGGAGAAATACCTTATAAATTAATGTACAAAAGATAATTTGTTTGGAAAGGTATTTTTTTCAAATTGTGGGAAAGTAAATTGTAGATGGTTTCTTTATAGCGCGCGAAGGATCCTGTCTAAGGGGAGGGATGCCTTCGTGAAGAACTTATTAAGAGAAACTGCTCGTATTCACTTAAACATGGGAAAAAGACACAGAAACGTCCATGAAGCCTGTCCGTTCACCTGGAGTCGAGCCTAGGTCGAATTATCAGTGTTGAGCGCCTTTACCGCTCAGCCACTGATGGGACACTGTAGATGCAAGAAGGAATTCTGGAGAGAATTCTTAATAAAATTAACTTAAATGATAAAGCACTCTGTGGTATGCCACTCGGGAATTGAGAATTCCGGATTCGTTCCGTAATTAACGGAAATGCTTAAAAAAGAAAAAAAATGAAAAAGAAAAGAAAAAAAGCACTATTACTTCTATGTGCTGAGTTACTGTAAAAGATATTTTCGACTAAGTTACTAACTGTTTATAGCTTTTCAAAAAGAGTTTTTAAATTATTATGCTTTTTAAAAGAGAATAGGCATTTTCGATGTTCCTTCTCCTATCATTTGTTATTATCTGATTTGTAGCTTTACTTCATATTTAATAGACTTGATTGCATTTACTTTTTAAACTTACACTAGACCTTAAAGGTGTAGAGATATTAGGTTACTTTGAAGACGGAAGACGTGAAGAATGAGCAATGCCCTCGCCGAGGCTCGAACCACGGACTTCTCGAATACGCGCCGAGCGTGCTGACCACTGCACCACGAAAGCATGCTATGGAGCTGGGAGAAATACCTTATAAAGAGTACCAAATTTTTTGATTAAAAGTAAGAAATTTTAAGGTTTCTAGAATAAAACACGTAGGAAATTTTAATTGTTTTTTAAATGAATAATGGTAATATGTGATTCAAAATTTAATGATATCGTTCATAATAAAATTAAAATTAAGATGAAGAAACATGGCATTTGAATATAATCTTCGTAAAACTTAGCATTTGGCAATTTTGCTCTTGTTTCTCCTACAATTTTGTGCTCCCGTCATTTGATAAAATTGCCGATTTGTTATCAAATGATGATAAATAATGATGAACAGTAAGTTTTAATGAACTGAGCTACATTTACCAATATACGAGCAGTTGGCAGAAAAAGAAATGATGTTACTATCAAATTACCTGGTGAGGCTCAGTTTACGAAGTATAAAAGTCACACGTTTAATTCCAATTACTATATATACTTACCACCTACGTTTCCTAAAGGATACTTTTTCATTCAATGACACTGTATTACATAACACATGAAGTAGAAATATATTTGTTAAATTTTATGAAAGAAATCCTTGCTCCTAATTACACCATCTATTTCGTTGTATGTAAGTATAAGGGAAAAGATATCTCATTAGTATTATTTCCTAGGAATCACTTAGAAAGGAATGGTTAATATTAATGAGAGAAAATAAGCATATCCTTACTTATAAATAACAATATAGCAGTGTATAATTAAAGTAAATTGTTAATAATAAATATTAAATTTGTATTTTCTTTTTCACTTAGGGACTAAATTTATTGCTTTCTATTTGAAAGAATCGTAAAAACAGGCATCATGTTTGGAAGAAGCAAACAGAAAGGCAAATCTAATAAATCAAATAACCAGTGCGTAACCAACTGGAGCATAGCATTTGAAAACGTTTTAGAGGATCCAGCTGGTCTTAAAATATTTACGGTAAGCTGCCTTTCATGATTTTCATTTTTTGGTAATATATGTTATTTTTCATATGTAATGATTTTTTATATTCAACTAAAATTATTGTGCTAAAATGCCTGATAAAGTAATGTACATTAAACTATATATTGCTGTGCTTCCTGATCAGTAAAATCTGTTTTATTGCATTTAATAAACGCTAATAATTTCCCATTTTGCAACACTTAATTTTACAAGGGCAGGTGGACAAAGGTAAATAAAATAGTATGTAGAAATACACTGATAAGTCAGCAGTTTCGTTCTAAATAATGAGAGGTAGAATAATCAGAATTATATTATCATCAAATCAATCTAAATGTGCGCTCATTTTGCATTATTTCATTCATTAAAACAAAAGTAAATTAAACAAACTAAACAATTCTTAGTTTTTATTAATATATTATACTTTGTATGTAATGTCACTAATATCCTCACAATTCAACTGCCAATGAAAGAAGTTGATTTTAAGAGATAGCGTAGGAAATTTTGTGTTAATTAACCAGTTATTTATGTAGGGTTATAGGATCAAAAGCACGAGATAAGTATAAAGTAAATTTATTATAAAATTACTAATATGAATGAAAGATGATAAAAGATGGGATGATAATATAACATGATAAATTGACATAACTAAAGGTAACGAGACCCCACAAAGATTTGTAAGTCTGTAACAGTTCGCGTAATACTGAGTAATTCTCGCACACCATCAGTCTCTAACAGTCCTACAGGCACGTAAGTTCATGGCTTGAGAGAATACGTCTATTCTCATCCATGTCTAGCTATAGACAAGCATCGCCCGCGACTCGGAACAAAAGCCTCGAAGGAACTCATCTGTTCCCAACCAGGTCTGGTACTCCTCTACCTCTGGGTGTTGTTTTCGCTTCTCTGCGCTGCGCTGGCGGCAGATGACGTCACCTAGCTGGCGGTTCTGATTTCCCACATTTATTATTTCAGCCTTTACTATAATTTCTCCTTTCCGTATTCCTTACCAGAAGGCAAATGAGCACCCAGTATTTAAGCTGAGGTTTGGGATTTTTTATAGACAGAGAGTGTTTCTGGTATCGTGGCACGCTACGTGTTAGTTTCCTATAGCTCTCACAGTTGCAACTAATCGGCTTTGCCCTTTCTAGCTGCCAACTCTCTAATTCCGTCGCGCCGGTAGAGAAGGGAGCTAGATTCTAGTATAGTAATTAATTACATAGTCTTTGACTACTGGTCCACGTTTAACTTCAATTTGATTGTTCAAAATTGTTGTGTCACCATGAGCTGTGGAATCTGTACCACAAGAGAGTGCCTTTATGCTCTAATTTGTGATCAAATAAAAGGTTACTTTTAAGCTTTTCAAGAGTCTGTCGTTCTTTCAGACATAGAAATAATACTCTTCACATCTGTTACAGTTAATGGATAAATTAGTATTACTAGACCAAAATAGAACTCTTCAACTCTTAATACAAATTTCGCTCATAAAGCCAGTATGCTTGATGCTCCTAGGTAAATGAATATATGAAAAGAAACCTCCATAAGACAATAAGACATTTACTTACTGTTCCAAAGGATTTCAATCTTCTCTGAAGTTGGTTGTCTTAGAAAAATGGTGTTCAATATTAATGTTTATTCCTATTTTAGGAAACACTGGTCATTTTCAGAGATGGTCTATTATAGATCGCTAATGACAGCTTTCAGGATGTGGTCATTTAAACTAATAATACTCATTCAATGCTAAATCAAATAACATTTTTCTAGAGTCGAAAATCTGAAAATTTTTTATCTCTAAAACATTTGAATTTTACAATTTATCTTTTCTTTGTTGAGGACTAAAACAGGTCCTGTATCCCAACGCCGCTCGGCGGTTGCCTCCATTCGCCTAATGGTAAAAATTATTCTTAGGGATTTTTCCATACCACATTAAGAAAACAAGTTGTAATGGATATTTGAGCATAAGAAATTTATTATTACGTAAGGCTCTAAGCAGAAAAAATATTATTACATTCATAGAAGGAAATATCACAAAAAATTTATCATTTATCCCTACTTTAAATTTGGGTTAAATGAAAAGTATCTCTGAAATGCCTCCAAATGACTTTTGATAATAGTTAAGTCTTCTCATGCAAATATAGTGAGTAATTGTTGAAAGTAAATGAGGTTGTGTTTATTTATTTAATTATATTGAAGCATGCTAAGATTATCTCTAAAAAGCTCTTTCGCTGAATACTTAATTTCACATATAAGGGAGTTTCTCCTTTCTTATTGCGTGTGCTTATGTTGTAATTGGGAAGCACGTCCGACTAGCATCGTCAGGTCCAGAGTTTAAGTTCAGGGATCCCACCATCACACGGCATATGTAGAAGATATTACCGATCCTTGTTTAATCGAATTAGATTTTTTAAGAAAATATAATTTTTCCCTGCACTTTAACAATAACGTTTTGTATTCTGCCTCTGAGGACATAATGCTTTTTGGAATTAAAGATGAAGGATTTAAATCCGTGCACCAAATCATTGGTCAAGACGATATCGTGTGCCAGCAAGAACGGAATTTTTGCTTCCTAGATCCATAGCTGAAAAGAGAAATTTCCTGTAGGGTATCATGGAATATCCCAAGAATTGTAACAGCCCGTAAAGAGTACTAGTAGCTTCGCGACTCGTCAAACTATCGGTGACCTTTATCCCAGTGATAGTTGCCAATGTAACTGATAAGGCTAAAGTCTTTAGAAAAAGGTGAAGTGGTCACAGCACTTCCTTCGTTAAACGAAACAGTTACCTTCCAGAATCTGTGTCTTCGGAAAGCCTAACTTGGAGTTATTGCACAATGCACAACTAAGCTATGAATGGAGAATGATGCAGAACGTGTTATTCAAGAATTTCAAGATGTTTTCTGATTCTCATTTTCTGACGAAGGACGAACCAGTTTGACCTAGCATAGAATTGTTACAACCATCCACCAATCAAGCAACATTCAAGACTTCTACAGATTGCTAAACAAGAAGAAGTAGGAAAACACTCGTTTGAACGAGGTTACGAAGAAAGGCAGCTCCCCTCTTCTTAGAACTGACGACATTCTTGACCCTCTTTCTGGAAACAAGTGATTTTTTAACGCTTGGCAGATACAGATACACCCTGATAACAGAGAAAAGACAGCTTTTACAACCGGACAAGGACTTAAACAGCAGAAAGTAATACCTTTTAGACTACTGTCTGTCTGCGAGAAGAATAGCTCCCGCCACAGTGTCTGACGGGTGGCAGTCGCTATAGCAACAGGGCTAGTATATTTCAAATAGGGGCGAATCAAGGGTTGCCAATTCATCTTTAAACGCGCCAAAGGTGGCAAAATGAAAAGTAAATCTTCAAGACATCCCTACGGAAAATGGGTCAAGGCTTGTTTCTACGGCAACAGACAGCTGCAGAATAACTGGCGAGAGCTTTTCTTATGATAGACAGACTGTATGTAATGCGCCGGCAACATTCGAACTTCTTCTGGAGACCGTGTTGAGAGGTCTTTCCTACGAAGCCGGTCTGATCTACCTAAATGACATCATCATCTTCGGGAAGAATTTTGAAGAACATTTAGAAAATCTTAGAAGCTTCAGAAGCTGATGGAAGCCAATCTAAAACTACGTCCTGCCAAATGTAAATTGTTCAGACAGGAATTGACTTGGCTGGGAAATGTCCCCTTCACAAGCTAACAAAGAGCAAGCAAAAGTTCTTGTGGACAAAAGAATATGTGAATGCATTTAACAAACTGAAGGAAGCTTTAACATCTGCGACAATCCGGACGTATGCTTCCTGGACAGACAATTTAATATCAACAATTTAATCTGTTTTGTACCAAGAAATAAACGGTGAACAGCATGTTGTAGCAAGTTGGAGCAAATGTCTTATAAATCGGAGAGGAATTACTGTGTTCGGGAGCGTTTCTACTGGAATAATGCATAGGATTACGTGCAAAAGTGGAGCCGATCTTGCTATGCCTGTGCAAGTCGGAAAGGACCGAAGAAATGCAGCTGGGGGAAGCTGCAACTTTACAATGTAGGAACACCTTTTGAACGTATCCCCTTTGATATCTTAGGACCTCTGCCACGAACTGCTGATGGCAACAAATACATCCTCGTTGTCATTGATTACCTTACCAAGTGGCCTGCAGCGTATCCTATTCCTGATCCTGTCTCAGTAGCAGAGATGATGATACAGCAGTGGATTTCCAGGTTCGGAGTTCCTCTTCAGTTACATTCCGATCAGGAAGGAATTTTACCTCGGCTGTAGTCAAGGAACTCTGCAAGCTACTCGGCATTGACAAAACCCAAACGACGCCTTTACATCCCCGGTCAAACGGTATGGTAGAGAGGTTTAATCGAACCATCCTCAATAACATCTCATTAGTGGTTTCCAGAAACCAACAGGACTGAGACAAGAAGTTGCCACTATTTTTACTGGCATATCGCAGTGCTGTTCACGAGACTACAGGCTATTCCCCATCTCAAATGCTCTTCGGTCGTGACCTTCGTCTACCATGTGATCTTTTGTTTGGTCGCCCTCCGGATGCGCCTTCGTCGGCTGAGGAATACATTCAAGATCTCCAGGCGCGGTTTGAAGTGATGCACAACTTTGCACGAGAGCGAGTCAACTTGGCGACGGAGAAGATGAAGACCCGCTACGACACGAGAGCTACTGGACATCGTAACGTTTATTATAGCACTGATGCCTTAGTTGTAAGTTTGGCTTTCTGTCCAGGGATTGTACTGCCCGTGACGTGCAGTCCTTGGGAACCGGGCAATGTTACGGATTTCATATTTATTTGGCTATTTATTTAGAATTGTCATTAAAATTTCTTTATATTTCTCGTGCAAAGCAGGCGATTTTTGAAGAGAAAGCTACGTAAAAAAAAAAAAAAGAAAAAAAAAGGAAGAAAGAAAGAAAAAAAAAAGAAAAGAAAAGAAAAATAAAAGAGCGCGTGCATTTAATGTTTAATAGATAAATATCTCGTAATTACTGTTGCCATCCAGAAAAATCTAGAAAAATCGAGATTGTTCTACTGATAATTAAAAAGCTCATAAAAGCCGGAAAAAAAACACCTCATCTCAGTTGCTGTTGTAGTTGTAGCTGTTTAAAGCGAACTGCTGTTTGTTTACTTTATGCTGTAGCGATTTCGCTGGAAGATAGAATTAGTTTATCTGTTTTGAATTGAGTTTTGGTAAACGTTTGAGATATTGTGACATTGTGCGAATATCTCTGAAAAAATATTTCAGCATTTTGATTTATTTCCTGCGGAAAGAATAAATTTTTGTTAACTTTTTAACGACTTGTGCATTCAATCCCGTACGCACGCAAAAGTATTTTTATGACAATTTTAGTTTTGTATTTTTAGTTTGTCATGGCACCAAGAGAGGTTGAGTATACAGTTAAAATTAAAAATTTAAATAAAACCCGCAAATTTTTTATTCAACACAACACAAAATGTTAAGAAATTG
>KK120095.1:0-19227 GCA_000611955.2 Stegodyphus mimosarum | reverse complement strand
CACAAAATACTGATTCTGATCTCTTGTTCTTGTTTGTTTGCTTTGAACATTTAATCATTTATTTGTACCACTACCACTCAACTGTGTATTAAATTGCATTCAATTATGACGATTCCTTCTTGGTGTTGCAATTTTCACAAACGTGAGTGTATTTGTCTTCCCTGACAGGCCTTCCGAAGGGCTCCAGCAATTCTAATTTTGGAAATTAAACCCTGGCTGTGGAATAAAAATTATGTGTACTGATTTGGCAATGCTCCACTATTTTGCAAATGAGTTTCATCCTGTCTCTGCAAGGAAACGATACCAACCCTCATAAGACCTAGAAAAGGAGCAATCCTTAACAATTTTATCATGTAACGCCATAATGATTCCAACTCCAGAAATAATAAAATATAATTCTAATATGTCTCAAGATGTTGCCCTGATTTATGATTTAACATCTTGTACTCAAGGATAACTTATATCATGCTTGATTAGAAAGCAATATAATGTAGACCAGTGATAGTGAACGGTTTGTTTGCAGCTCTATTAGGTCTGTCAACTTATTTAAAACGGCTCACGCATTATTCTTATTTTTAAGAAGGTATTTTTGCCGTTTATGAAGATGCAGAAGTTATTACATCACTTGCTTGAGAATTGTAGTTCTGCTGGAAACTCTCACAGTATCTGCGAGAAGTCTGATATTGCCCAATCTTGTTTCTGGCTTTTGTTTCAGAATAATTTTAATTAATTTACTTTTACAAGAACTGAATACTATTGATTTTCAATCTCCTTCAAAAAACAACAATATTTTACACCATTCGCTAAATTTTAAATACTTTTAGTTATTTTTTACTTTTTTCTTTTTTCCTTTAACAATGATTCACCTCGACACAAAGGGATAGAGTGGTCACATCGCTAACTGATTGCCATTATACACGGTAGTGTTCGAGTTCTCCCTTCTCCATACCCTAAGAAATAATTTTAGGTGTCTTTGTGCTATCCTTCCTTCCTTCTTTATTCTCAGGACCGATACCACAGCCCGTGTGCACAGGGCGGCAGAGTAGAGAGGCGACAAAATTTTTGGACTTCAAAGAACCAAGAAGCAAAATTTAGAGATGGAAAAATTTTTAGATTTTAGGAGAGGCATTGAGAAGCAGAATTTAGAGACGCAAAAATTTTAGAGTTTAAGAAAGTACCTGGCTTTCCCTTCTCTTCCTCCGACCCCCCCCCTTGGGGTGTCGCGATCCAGACTACTACGTCAAGCGTCCATCGGACATTACTTTACTGAGCCACACTCCTGTGCGACATTCTCGGCAATAACAGCTCAGTTCAGTTCAGTACCTGATTTTCTCGCCCGTACAGATTGCACCGGGCGGCAAAATGCCTAGCGGCGACCCTGTTTGTTCTAGTTGTAATTTAAATTATTATTTTTAAGCCGTATGCTTCTAAGATCAAACATATAAGATCGCAAAATATATGTTGATCACTTGTAATTAGAACTTCTATAAAAAATACTGTCTGCAACGTTGAATTTCACCCGTGTTAAGTAAAAATGATGGCAATTAAAATAAGCAAAGTGTGCGTGCTAACTGTTAAATGAGTATTTCTGTATTTCATCACAAACGACCTTATACTGCTACTAAAATCTTTTTGACAAACCGAAATGTTAAAACGATGCTTAAATCATTTTAAAGAATGCACTATATTCCTATTATATACTAAAAATAAGGTGTAATCACTGCCATATTGATAAGGTTATAATCAGTAACTGACATCTGTGCATTCGTATTTTTCAAAGAAAAACTATAATTTTTTCATAAGTCTGATACTATGAAGTGAACCTTTAAAATCTGGTGCCATTTTAATCAGTTTTAATTGTACATCAAAAATCTGTATCATTCAAATCAGAATCTATTATATAAAATAAAATTTGGTATCTCGTACATAACATAATTTCTGAAATCACCACTTTGAAATTCGCGTAAAATAATATTATGAAATAGAAGTTAATAACTGGACTTCTTCAGTACATTTACTCAATTAAGAGAAAACTTTCGCAGGTAATTTCCATATTTACTTTACAGTAAGCGGTAAGCATTCATTTCTGTATTTCTCAATACTTCATTTCGGCTTGCGAATTTTTTTATATTTATTTATATGGTTTTTTAGAAAAAGGTAATTTGAAATATTCTTAAGTTATCTTCATAAGTGATTAAAAATTCAATTTTTTCTTTACAGGAATTTTTAAAAAGAGAATTTAGTGTTGAAAATATAATGTTTTGGATGTCATGCAAGAAATACAGTACACTGACAGACAAAATTCAAGTAAGCTGCTTTCCCGAACTATGTCTAAATTTCATACGAAATGCTTATTTTGAATTTCGAATTCTATTATTTTAGCTGAGAAATTGATAAAAAAATACTTATAAAATTTTGAATTGAATACTAGTTTTTAAAGCTATTAAAATAAGTTTGCGACAAGTTTAGTTCCTCTAATTTTAATTCCATTACTTCCTTTTTATTAATAAGAAGTCGATTTGTTACAAAAAACTTAAAGAGGTGGAAAAATAACTTTAAATGTAATATTACTTACACTAAATAGTTTAATTATAGTTTATTAAATTAATGAAAAACAAATTGCAACAGTGTTTTCTGTAAATTAGTAAGAATTTTACATCTGCGCCAAAATAATTAAGTCTGCAGGAGTTACCATTTCTCAAAAAGCATAATAGTAGTTAGAACTTTATGTCAATAATGTGGGAATTTTGCGTCATTTTTAAACTGACCTTTGATATAGGGTTTAAACGTATCATTAACTTCTAACTCTCACTCTCTATTAGTGTAATATATTATCGCGCAACAGATCATGCAGTACACCTGCAAGCATCACTCCAAAAGCTTCTCGTTGATTATTAGTTTCTAATTTCCCATCTACCTTCCGCGCGTGGGCGCATTGGCCCAAAAATAGGCATTAGTTTTTACTCCGAGAGCCGAGTTACGTCTTGTAATCATCTGTTACTTTGAATACTGAAATACTCGATAACAGTAGTTCTCAAAGTGGTGGGTCTGTAAGCAGTTTTTGATGCGGATAAACAGTATTTACTATCATTATGTAACTAAATATAAACAAAATTTGATAAAAATAGTGGCAACATCGCCATATCGGGGAAAGTGTCTACAATGGCAGCAATGTTTTCTTGAACTGAAAGCAAACAGTTAGTACTGATAACAACTAGTCAAGGGAAGGGGCTCAGTGAGCAGCGGTAGTTTCTCTCATTTATATTAGGAAGTTGTCTAAGTGCGAAGTAAAAGAACAGCGTTGTAACAAAATGCTTACAAAACAAGAACAATGCCCTCGGATAAAAATCAATGTTGTACAAGGCCGCAATTCACAAAATTGTTGTAAGTGCCTGCAATAAGTACTTGGTGATGCTACGTTGCAGTATCGGGTAGTGGGACAATGAATGAAAATACTCCGTGCAAGAAGGGCTGAAATTAAGGATCGAGATGTCTTCATAGCGGCGCACCGGCATAAAGGTACCGCACCTTTATGCAAGTAGATAGCTGTTCGAAAAGACAGAAATCTTCATAACGATGCCACGGCATAAGAAAGCGTACACAGTCTGAAGATCTTTTTCTCACTTGAAACTGATCGTCTATACCCTTATGCCAATCCAGCGTTTTTCTAAAAGTGCGCAAACCCTTATACAAGTCGAATTTAATATCAGTTTCTGATCAAAAAATGAAGCACAGGATTAAATAAATTTTCTGGGCCTCTATGAAAAAGAAGTTCTTCGCATAGCGGTGCCTTTACCCTTATGAAAAATGCTGAATTGTTATAAAGTTGCCCGCGTCTTAATGAAAAACAGTGGATTGTCATATAAGTGCCCGCACTTAAAAGCATCGCGACCTACGAGCTCTCTAAGGCTGCTATCACACGGCCGTTTGTTTCGGAAGGACAACTGTTTGGAACAATTTTTCTGCTTTGTCACGTGATATACAACAGCCAATCACTATAGATCCCTTTGGGGTTAATATATAAAGGGGAAACTGGCTCTCCATTACAAACACGAAGGCTACCAAAATTAGCTATTTTTAGCGTGATGAGGGATTCGAAGCTGATAGCTGATTGGTTGAAAATGAACAACCTGCAATTTTTTCCGAACGGAAGGAAAAAATCGCGCGTCTTTCTTTCAATAGTAAACCAGGCAGAAAAGTTGTTCGAAATAGTTGTTCGTGTGAAACAAACGCCGTGTGATATGGGCCTAAGAAATAGAAAACTGCTTTCTAGGAATTGGAATTCTTTAGAAAACGTCCCTTTTAAGAAGGAATACAGAAGAAATAACGTTATAACAAATTAATAATAAATAATTAAGGTTAAGATCCCAGAATACCGGGAGTTTGATCCGGGTTCGATACTAGGTGAAAGGGTTGACTGCATGGTTATTTTTCGTGGTTTCATGTTCAACGTGAATATGAACTATGTAGTTCTCTATAAAAAGTCCTCAACAAAGGTATCTCTCCTCTTAGGCCAGATAGCTTTCGAGCTCTTTGCCATATTCCAATAACCTAACTTTTATACATTTTTATATCTGGGATAATTATTAAAAAACAGAGAGGAAGCTTATTTCTAGCTTTAGCAATTTTAGGAAAATTGTGCTCATGGATTTTTAGGAAACTTTGTTGTCAGTGATAACACCGGTGCATAAATCTGTACGACGCATGTTCACCGGATCATTGTTGTTCAATTTATACACACTCATTCACTGTGATTTTTAATGTATAAAGTATTTTCTCTCCCCTTTCTGCGTACCTTCGTGGTGTAACGGTTAACACACTCGGCACGTATTCGAGAGGTCCAGGGTTCGAGTTCCGGCGAGGGCATTTTACATTTTGCAAGTCTTCTTCATTAAAAATCCTAATGACTCTACAATTTTATTTTTCAAACCGTGCTTCATCATACCGTGATCTGCTATTTCTTTCATTATGAGCCGCCATTCTTTCTTCAAAAATTCAGCTTATTTTTCATAATTTCTGCATTCTTATCATTATTTGCATAGTTCCTAGAGCGGGTTTTCTTATTTAGTTATCACAAACCGAATTTCGGAACTCGTGGCTTATTTCACTGCTGACCATTAGAATTGCTACACCAGGAAGGCAACATACAACAGACTTCACATTTCCATGAAATGTACTACTTGCTAAGATGTACAATTTTTGCATTCCAGCGGATGCGCACAAAGCAAGTACGAGTAGAGCTGTCTACATTTTGAACAAATTAGGAGACTGCACTGTGTGTTTCTCATTTCTCTGCTTCCTCCGTTCAGCCACCAGGATTTTCATGGGCTCAGACTAGTACTGCGATTCCTTTGAAACCATATTTTATCGAGCCGGACACGTTACGCTGTTGCGCGCCATTCGCGGGATTAGTAGTTCAATTCAACTCAATATGAGTTTCTCATTTAGAATCTCATTAGAACATTGGTTGTTTGTGCAAAGGTCGTGATATGCCT
The DNA here is from genome assembly GCA_000611955.2 of Stegodyphus mimosarum. Taxonomy (NCBI): domain Eukaryota; kingdom Metazoa; phylum Arthropoda; class Arachnida; order Araneae; family Eresidae; genus Stegodyphus; species Stegodyphus mimosarum. Next base: position 13,732 of record KK120095.1, on the reverse strand, counting down.
CGTGTAAGAAAGAGAAACTCCTACTAACACATGTCGGAATTTGGTCGCGGCCTATTGGGACTGCAGTTTATCGTTTTGCGACATTTTTGCGCGTGTCTGTCGAGCGAATATGGAATCGACGGGTTTCGAAGGGCAGTACTGATCGTCAAGCAGCTGTTAACGCCGTTAACGCCCTGACTCATTAATGCTCGAGAGAATAGACGTGTTGTCTTCTCAGCTTCGCCGGATCGTACAACCACATCACGTACCTTGATTCAAGAACCAGGCTGTTGTGCAGGAAGAAAAGTGTTCGCACTTACAGAGCAACGACGCCTGCAGTACCAATGAACTCTCAAGACTGTAACCATTGTTGCGATTTCTCTTGAGGCTACAGCAGAGATAGGCGCGTCTATAGTGGTGCAATCAACGATGACACTAGACACAGGAGTGAATGTCGTCTTTTCAGACAAATCCTGGTACTCGGTATAGCATCATGATGGATGTGCCCGTGCGTGGAGGTGCTGCGCAAAAGCAACGTTGTCAGCTCTCATTTGTCATCGTCATACAGGCCTAGCACCTAGAGTACTGGTATGAAGTGTCATTTGGCACATATCTCGGTTACCTCCTATTCGTATAACCGGTAGTGTCAATAGCCGCCATGACATTTCTGATGTGTTATGGCCCACTGTTGTGCCCTATCTTAAAGGCCTGCGGGACGCAATCTGTCAGCAAGATGATGAGCGATCTCATTATCTGTCATTCGACTGTTGCTCTGGCCAGGACGTTCTCCAAATTTCTCACCTATTGAGAATATCTGGTCACGTGTTGTCTAGAGTTTGACACGTTATCCCTCACCAGCCGCTGTGATTGATTAACGTTGGTATGAAGGTGAATTCGCATGGAATGAAGTACTCGCATCTATCGTCCATGTATTTTAACTGCTCCTACAATATCAGTTTGTTTGCTTGTTTCTGTATAAGGTAAATATTTTATAGTTTCTGACATTTTGGTCTATTAGAAGTGTGTTTATCTTCTAAAATAAACTTTAACAGATGGTCTGCAGATTTCATCAGAGCAATGAAAGTAATTATTTTGCAACACAGAGCATGATTCATGCCAGTAAATTTGATAAAACCAGAGTCTTTATATTTATAGCTTCTTTTTTCTTTTTCCCCCATTCACTCAGCACGTTCTAAATCTGCCTCTTTTTTTAAAGACATTTGAACCCCTTTGCTAACGAATAACTTTTCCAGAATTCCTTATAATTTTCGCAGCTTCTGCACCAAAAATTATTGACGGACATTAATTTTCAAGATTATCATCCATGAAAATTACCTATCCATACCATAACATTGTGCATGTGATTTGGATCACAAGTGCATAACGAAGACTACATGTACTTGCAGTATCTAAAATCCAGACCGAAATTACCCCTGGTTATGTAATGAAATATACACACTGTTATAGTTCAAATAAAACACTTAATCAAAACTTTTACTTGATGGATTCTCAACAAAAGACAACATAGGGCATTACAATTAGGACATGTTTTTTACAGTGTGCAAGCTGCTTCAAAAATATCTTAAGTTTGTTGCGTTTTTCCATAGTGTAATAAATCTTAGCTCTTTATTTAATTTAATTTCATAATATTATTTTTATATGGTCACTTTTTATGATTTTAAACTTTCTGAGTACAGCTTTTACGTTTTGTCTTCATTTTGGAATTGATGTACCAATTATTATGTACTAGACAGAAGTTTTTAAATAGAAATTTTATTACAGATTTAAACACAAAGATTTCATATTTTCGTATACGCGGTTTATCTCATGCTGCTTTCACATTGACTTAGAGTAATATGAAACTTCGTCCAAGATTTTCATAGCCGATTTAACTCACGAGCCTTCGAGTGGCTCTAGTGATTAATACTTACTGTTGCATCTATGCTCCTGTTCCCGCCGGGAGCCAAATGGTTAAGGCTGCTGAACACTGATAGTGCGACCTAGGTTATCCAGATGAAATCCAAATGAAAGAGCTCACTTCATGTTGGTTTTTCGTGATTTTCCTTATATGTAACACGAATACGAGTAAGTTTTCTTTAGAAAGTTCTCCACAAAGGTATTCCTCCCCTTAAGCAGATAGCCCTCGTGTGGTTTGCCAGGTTCGAGTAACCTTTTGTTTCTGACAACAAAAAAGGTTTCATAGACACTTCGTTATAATGTAGAACTGAGCCACTTTCCGTTACTTATACGTAAGGTCTGTATTTCGCAAAGCAGAAAGCCCTGGAATGTTTTGCTATACTAAATTTTAGACAAAAATACCCTTAAATGATCATACAATTAGCGGGGATGAACAAAAAAGCTTTAAAACCATTAGTGGTATTTAACCGATTCGCGCTATCATGGCAAATTCGATTTCTAAAATATTTTTATTTTGAGTAGTTTTAATTTAAATTCTGATATTTATTTTTCCACTTAGTAGCTGATTCTATCATTATTTAGACGGCGAATTAGTTAAAAAAGTGTTGAAACCCAGCACTGCTTAAAACTTTCTTCCCCTTCCCTATTAATTTGGGGCACTTCTATATTTTCCTATTAACGAACTACCACTTCCGGCGTATAAACTCTCAGAGTAAATCTTGCAGCACATTCAGTTAAAAGATAATTGAAAGTTATTTTCTCTATACCTTTTGCTTTAAGCTTTCCTTTCATACTAAGAGTACATCATGTTATCCACAATTTTTCTTTTTTTCTGTAAAAGTGATTAAGAAAATGCTATTTTCTTTCCACTATGGTATAATTAATTAACATCAAAGCGCATTAAATCCTTTTTATCCCAATAAAATTTGTAGACTTTGCTAGATTTTGCAAATGCATTTAATTATTTCACTCTACAGCAAACTTTAGAGAAGGATGCACTATATAGCTTTCTAAGAACACTCGTCGAAGCTCTATTAAGAGATTGATTATAGAGCGAACAAACTGAATCTCTTTTCACAGAAGCAGAAAAGAGTTTTACTTACTTAAAATAGGTTTGCGTAAAGCAGTTTTTTCGTATAAACATCTTCGTTTGATTAAGGGTTAACACTAGTTTTGGTTCAGCTCAACTGATCATATTTATTTGAGGTAGCTATCAAAGCATTAGATGATTATACCGCTTTTATGCATTTCACCTTATATCAATTTTTACAAAAGTAGCTTGTAAAGTGACTTTACAAGTGACAAAAATATAACATCTATAGAACTTTATGTGGATAGATGATAATAAATACGACTGCAAAATACAAACGATACGATTCATAAACGTAACACTTTATGTATTCTAAATATGTTAAAACTTAACGCAATGGAATAAAAAATCAATGGAAAGCAATGGAATAAGAAACTGTAAACTGCTTCGCATTCTTAAAATGAGAACATATACAGTAAATGTATACTAAAATGCAGTGAAATATATTCGTTGAACTTTTGGGCAACGTTAAACGTATATACTTTCAACGTATTCGTTCAACGTATATTCGTTGAACTTGTGGCAACAACGGGAATTCAGATTAATAAAATGAAGAAACATAATTTGAATTGACATGTTCACCAAATAAGAAAAATATAACAGCTACAGGACACTACGTGCACAGATAATACGTACGACTAAAAATGTACGCGATGAAATGTGAAAAATGAAGCAATTAGTTTATTCTATAGATATAAGAAGGGTTCTGGCTACGAGAAAGATGATTTTCTTAGGCCTGTGAAAATTATTTGTATACAACACTAATTGGCCTGTGTATGCAACACCAATTGTTCGCCAACTATTTTCAACGGAAATCCAATTTTGGATCAACGTTTCACCACTTAGATAGCCAGACAATATTTTTATGCAAGATGCAGAAATTTGAAGCGAAAGCATATGGTTATCTTATGATCTATACCTTGCAAAAGAATAAGTGATAACGTATGCTGACACCGTTTTAATGGAACTAGCATTAAGCATGGGTCCATGATCCTTTTTCCTAAACGGGAACTTAACCGTAAAGGATGGTTTTGGTCTGATGAGTTGCTTTCCATGCCCTTCGCGGAAATAATCAAGCACAGAGCTATCCATCGACGCATGAAAGATCCGTACAACATTGCGGGAAGTCAGAAATTAGATTTCTAAGCAATGTACTAGTGCGAACATTTTGCTTATTTTAATACTATAGAAAATTTTTTTCATATGGGGCGACTATCAACGAGGAGCTAAACTAGGGAAATTTGTATCAACATTTTCTTGTTGTACTGGCTCAACTTTGTCTACAGAAAGATACTCTCTCTTTCAACATGTTTTTCAAACCATGTACTGCGTTAGTCTCTCCATAATCGAATGCAAGTGCTTAGTAGGGTCTCAAACTCACCCGATTTCGATCAACTCTAAAGTCTCCGATATGGTGTCAAAAAGGAGAAACAAACACGAAAACGGAAGATTTGCAAGGAAATGTGTTACAATATTTGAAGAAAAATTTGACCTGCGAATGTGAAATTATTTTTCAAGGGAATTCCCGATGAAACCACTTCATAACGTAGGACTTTCATAAAGGACCAGGCACTTTACGCTAATCGGCTACTATTGACCAAGACAAAAACTTCACAAGAATGCCTCAGTAGACCCCGATCTCTTATGAAGATTAGTTTTTAATCCGAAGAAGCCAATCTTCACCAGTGTATGGCACTTTATCCCAGGGTATCTCTATGCAGGTAAGGTTTTAGATTTCTATTGGGATTAATACAACGAATGAAAGTTCTAATTGCATAGTGATGTGCCAGGTTAACAATACCCTCGCCATGATAATGAATGCTATTTTCAAGCTCAAAACTGATAAAGATACGGACATCTTTATGCCGTTGTACTCTTGCGATTATCTGCATAAAAGTGTTGGCGCATTTATGATGAAGCAGCACTGTGAAGGAGGGCCGTTCTGATTAACGAAAGACTGATGAAGAAACTACACAAACGTTTGAAACGCGCTAATTACTTTCTATTTAAGAAATGTCTAATTTCCAGACAAGTATCTAGATAAATGAGTTTTGCTTTTCAGAGAGACTATAGCTTAAAGAGTATTCGGTTTGTTAAAACAAGTTTCCTTACTCAATCAGATCATCTTTCGTTCCTAACTCTGTTGGAATTTAAGTAAATTTACTGCCATGGGTAAGGTATTTTTATTTTTCGTATGCTCAATTTCCCGTTATCCTGTCCACTGAAAGTTTCGTTTCGTTCAAGCCCAAGCTCTAATCACAGAAAAACAAAAACAAAAAAAAAACTTTTTTTGTAGATGCCTATTACAGAAATAAAATGCTTCGAAATATGTGTTAATGAATAACATTTTAGTTTAAAATCTGGTAAAACAATAAAACATGGAGCGACATGAAACATGAATAACATTCCTAATTCTCATCAGAATGTTTTACACCAGAAAATTAGTGTAGTTAACTACATTTCCTTTTTTTTTTCTTTGCTTCATAATATCGGTATTTCACATCGCCCTAACCTTAAATCAGTAAAGCTGTTAACAGCTCTAAATTAGTCATGACTCATTAAGGGGCACTTACGTACGTCCTAAAAGTGAGCATTCCGAGTGCAGTGTTTTGGGTGCAATTTTATAGCATTTGAGGAGTCTTTGTAACTAACTATTTAAATCAAAATCTCACCCACCAATGTTACCTCAAATCTATAATGCGAGTTATCGCCTGCAGTTTAACTGTGACACACAAGCAAGTAAAACTTAAGTTTACTTTACCTCGCACCTAGCAAGTTCTGAATTAAATTAATATAAAATAAAATAAGTCTCCTTGACTGTGCAGCAAGTAACTGAAACTTACAATTCAACTGAACACAATACTTCTACTCAAGGCTACAACACCTTCCAATCGGACAACCTACTCTAAATCAAAAACTCATTTACCACCCTGGACTAAATTAAATGGCCGACAAAATATCTCACTCAGTCAGCGGTTTTCTGGAGGCCAGGCAAGGGCGACAGTCAATACGCAGCCAAATGTCTGTCACAATTCTTATCGTTACGTTTCTTCCTGTCAGATTAAACTACACTGCTTACCAATCAAATTGTGTAAACCTATGGAAGAAGCCAGTACGTGACAAAACGAGACAAGAAGGAAACATGGAAACTAATCTTTTAATCATTAGTTACATTCGAATAAAATGCCACAATCTTTAGTTGGCTTGCGTTTGCTTTTGATTATTTCCAAACTAGAGTAAACAAAAAATGAGATAGATATGTAGCCAAAGATTTTTAATTACTGCAAATAATGTTTTCTAGCTTAAAATTCATAATTGTAAAACGTCATGGATTTAGTATAAAGTAAAATATATATATATATATATTTGTTTTCGAGTTCAATTATATCCCAGTCATATTGTAGGGTTCAGTTATTTTTACTAATAGTTATTTTAATTTGTTAGCTTTGTCTGTCTTTTCTTATTTCCCTCACGTTTCTTCTTGAGTATGTAAATCAGTTAGGGTGAACGAGAGTGTATTTTAACTGTAGTAGCGAAGAGTTTAGAGCGGGGTTTTGTTATTGAGAGCGCACGCGGTTAATTCTACCAGATATTGGAACTCTGAATCTCGGCTTCGCATTCTTGCCGTCGAAATTATGATCTCGCCGGTGTCGATTTCTGAGTCAACCTTCTAGGTTAAACCGAACTGTGTAGTCTTGCGCTACTCTTTACTTTGAATTTAGTTGTTAAATTACCTTTTAAGTTCCCCATCATCAGTACTTGGTGACTGTGTAAGCATGTAAGCCCGTGTTGTCTGTAAACTATTGTGCTCAATAAAAGAGTTTTTTTACAACCTTCCCCTGTTGTATTCTTCTTCGAGTCTTAGCGAGAAGTCGCGACTTAGACTTTTAAGTAGATCTAGTTACACTGTATGTTAGCAAAGAAGACTAGATCCTACAATATCACCTTCATAAACTTCCATTATATTTTTCACAAACTAATGCTGTAAGGATCTTAAGTTTGAATAACGTTTAACGCAAATTGTACGTGCTAACGCTTAAGTATTTAAGTTGTGGCTTTTTGCCACGAAGGCAGTAGAAGGCGAGAAAGCGAGTCATCTTGCCACGAGTCTTCACGCGAGCTTGCCATCTGTTACTGTCCGCCTCTAAAGCCAGATCCTTTTAATCCTCTTGAAAGCTAAAGACGTACTGTAGTTTTCCGCAGTTTGCGTACTACAGACGTGGTAATTTAAGAGGCCAGTCTTAGTTTTAGTCAAAAATAAAGGGGAATTTTTACCCTTCTCATCTTGTCGTCTTTGCTACTCCATAGACATAGTTCGCAGTCAACTTACTGTCCACTCAGTTCGCGTTATGTTCTAGAAACAGATAAAAAGAAATACGAGTCCTGATAGTGGCGCCCGAAGGAGAAGACCCATGGCCGAATTTCAAGAGGAAGTTGATGAACCCGTCATATCGGCCCAAAATTCAGAACTGCCAGCTGCCACCCTAGAAGGCTTTAGGTACACCGTCCAGACCATGCGAGCACCAATGAAGTCAGCAGCGATCTTCGATGGGAATTCACTGGTGAATAACGTTTTGGAAAAATTAGATGACCACTTTATGTTGTATCCAGTCCATGAGTTCCAAAGTGACTTTGGCTACTAGCGCTTTGAGGGGTCAAGCGCTTAATTGGTTCAAGTACATTGGAAAATGTCTCTTCGGCCAACCGGGAAGTCCCACCTACACTTACGAAAATTTCAAGACCTCCTCAGTAAAGGCCTTCCCAGCGGTAAGAAATCGTACGACATTAGAAGCAGAATTCTTCAGCACATACCAGTAAAGAATTGAGGAACTCTCAAGCTTCATTTTAAGGAGAATACAACTATTTAAACTTCTGTATGGAAGTCGGCGGTATCCTGAAATCACAAAAGTAATTTTGCTTAGGTTACTTCCCCTGGTACAAGACTTTGGAAACGTTATTTGAGATCGCAATCCAGTTTGAAAGCAGAAAAACGGCGGACATTGAAAGAAGGCGCCAGTACGAGAAACGAAGCCAATTTGGTGCCCCAAGGCCACAGCAGAGGCAAGATCGCGGCTACGGAAGCAAGTCGAATCAGTGGTCAAAGAAACCTGAATATTCAAAAACAACCAGCGAACGTCGACAGTTCAATAATAAGCCAGACAGTTTGAAACCCAGAGGTAAGGCCTGGAAAAGAAGAAAGAAGATTTAAACTGAAACGGATTTCCGCTGACGGGAGAGTGCGGAAATCCGAAGGCCGAGAAAATCCCTCTACCGTCATGCTCAATACAGTTGTTGTGAAAAATTTAGTTCTTCCGAAGATTGAAGTGTTAGAGAACAATATTTGAGCCACCACCCTCCTGGATACAGGAGCTCAGTGTAGCTTTGTGACAGAAGAATTTTTTTAATATTTTCGTCGTTATAGAATCTACAATTCGGATAATAAAATGGTGATAACAGCCCAGGGGAAAGGATGCAAATGTATAGGTAAAGTACCACTGTGTATTCGCATTAAGGACGAACAGGTAAAAATTATGTTCCTTATTGTTAGAAACTTTCAAAAAATCATAATTTTGGGAGTAGATTTTCTTTCCGCGTCCGAAGCAACATTCGATTTCAGTCAAGCATCACTTAAGCTGACAATGAAACCGGTGCCGGAAGTAAAAGCGGACCCCCCCGCATTAAAGCTTGAACATTTGCCAACTGAAGAGCAAGAAAAACTACGCCAAGTGGTAAGTGAATTTTCTACTTTGTTCAGTGACATTCCCCTATTTACTCAAGTGACCAACCATGCAATAAATACGGGAGATTCACAGCCAGTTCGCCGCAAGGCTTACCGCTATGACAAGTCTAAAGAAAAAATTATAGAATGGCATATTAAAGGTATGTTAAGTAAAAAGATCATCACGGGCATCTCCAGTAGTTATGCTAGCCCGGTTGTTTTATGTAAGAAGAATAATGATTATCCGGTTACACACCCAAAAAGGTGACGTTTTGCAATAGATTACCCCAAACTAAATAGCGTTACTAAGTATCCGGTTTATCTATGACCCATTATTGAGAAAAGCTTGCGAAACATAACTTCCACTAGATACATGACTACACTTGATTTAAAGTCAGGTTATTTTCAAATCGGCGTAAAACCTGAAGATGTACCAAAGACCGCTTTCATAACTAAGTCTGGCACTCATGCATTCTTGCGTATGCCGTTTGGCCTGTCAGGCGCGCCAGCAACATTTCAACGTTGTATGGAGATTGTTTTAAGACCCGTCCTCGGGAAAAGTACTTTTATTTATTTAGATCGCATTATTGTTACTAGGTATAATTTAGAACAACACATTAAAGACTTAAAAGAAGTGTTTTCATTGTGAAATGAGGATGAAATTGAATTCTTAGGCGCAGTTAGCGCAAAAATTAATTTCAAAGATTCTACCTTACAGGTCAAGATGGATAAAGTGGAAGTTGAGCAAGCCGAAATGCCAGAACTTGAGCTGAATCACCTCAAAGAAGGAGAAAAAGACAAGATTCAAGAACTTCTAAGAAATTTTCCCAGTTATTCGATGAAAAACCTGGCTTTTGCCATATTGCCACGCACAGCATCGATACTGGTAATGAGCCCCCAGTTCGGTCTAAGCCGTACCGTGTGAAGAAAGATATTCTCGAACAACACATTAAGAAATTGCTCAAGAAAAAGATAATTACGCCAAGTACTAGCCCCTATGCCAGTCCTGTAGTTTTATGTAGAAAGGAGAATGGACTGCCATCCGCAGATCCGAACGCGTGGAGATTCGCAGTTGACTACAGAAAATTAAATAGCATAATGAAATACCCCACATATCCCCTCCCGATAATAGATGAAATTATAAGAAAAATTCGGTCAACTAAATATATCACAACCTTAGACCTGACATCAGGCTATTTTCAAATTGCAATAAAACCCGAGGATGTCGAAAAGACAGCTTTTATTACAGGCGTGTATGCTTTTTTGAGGATGCCGTTTGGCTCAGCCGGAGCTCCGGCTACATTTCAAAACGTTATGGATATTGTTTTAAGGTCAGTCTTGGGAAAAATTACAATCATTTATCTCGATGATATTATTGTAACGAGCGAAACCCTAGAAGTGTACTTAGAAATTACCATTAAAAACTTAGAGGCAGTTTTTACATTATTGAACGAAGCAGGCCTCAAAATTAATCCTAAAAAGCGCAAATTTGCTGCCAAGGAATTGAGGTACCTCGGCTATAAAATCTCGAAAAACGGTATTGAAACTGACAAATGTAAAATTTTAGCAATCAAATGCTACCCACCGCCAAATACGGCTAAGAAGTTATCATCCTTCCTGGGGATGTGTTCTTATTATAGATTCATTAACGATTTTGCTAACATAGTTGAACCTTTGTTGGTGCTTGAACGAAAAACGACTAGCTACACATGGACAGGGGAGGCGAACACGGCGTTTGAAGAACTGAAACACGCCTTAATTAATGCCCCTGCTCTTAAATTCCCGGAAGAGGATCAGAATTTGGAGATTGCAGCAGACGAATCAGACTACGCAGTTGGCGCAGTTCTTTCTCAAAACGGGAAGCCAATAGCTTTCTTTAGCAAAACGCTTAATCAAACTCAGCGAAATTATACTGCAACTGAGCGACAAACTCTCGCGGTCCTGTTATCGGTGCAAAAATTTCGGGTGTTCTTTGGGACTGCACCAATAACTGTGTATTCAGATCACGCGGCAGTTAGTCGCCTATACTCCGGAAAAACTCTTTCGCCTCGGCTCATTCGTTGGACACTAAAACTGCAAGAATTTAATTTAATAATAAAACACACGGGGAAAGAAAATGTAGTTGCAGATGCACTTTCAAGGATTAAGATCGATGAAGACGGAAATACAATTAAATGTACGATGCTAACTGCAAAAATAATGGAATCCCGGGAAACAATAATCGCCGAGTTAAAAACGGAGCCAGAATTTAAAGATATTTACGCCTGTCTGGAAGATCGCTAAAATTTTGAACATGTAGACGTAACGGCTATTCGCAATAGGACAGCCTATTTTGAAATTATAGATAAATTGCTCTTTTACACGAAAACAACCAACGATAATCAAGAATTGCGTCCGGTAGTCCCAATGAGTCTACGCTTAAGTATTCTAGAGGAGCTCCATGACGGGAAATTAGGAGCCCATCTTGGTGTTAGGAAAACCCTGCAAAGGGTCCGCGAAGCGGTGTATTTTCCGCAGTTATACAAAGTTGTGACGGCGTATATCAGGTTATGTCACTTGTGTCAATTAATTAAAGACGTTAACGACAACCCGGCCGGGTACTTGAATAGCATAAAAACCACTTTCCCAAATGATTTGGTTGGCACTGATTTGCTTTGTCCCTACCCTAGAACAAAGATTAATGAAAACAGATACTTGTTAACCATCGTGGATCATTTCTCAAAATGGGTGGAAATAATTCGCTTAAACGGGCTTCAGCAGAAATAGTAGCAGATTCGTTTCTAAATAAATATATTTTAAAATACGGGGCCCCAGTAAAAGTAATATCAGATAATGGTAGGTAATTTGTAAGTAATTTATTTGAAAACCTGTGCACAGGCCTTGACATCCACCATCTAAAAATGGTACCTTTTAGACGGGAATCAAATATTACGAAACGCGTAAATAAAAATATATTTGAAATTATTCTGGTGTATGTTAAGAATTATCATGACCGTTGGGACAGCTTCGTCAATGAATTAGTCTTGAGAACAGCAAAGCATGACACTACACAAAAAACCTCCACAGAATTGTTCCTAGAAAGAAAAATTTTAACGCCTCTGGATAAGCTATTTTTCGTTGAACAAAGACAGGAAGATTTTAAATTAAATGATATTCAGGAAATTATTAATGAGGCCATCAAAAATTCTGATGCGGCGAGATCGAAACAAAAATTATATTATGATAGAAAGAGACGAGATGTAGACTATACCATAGACCAGAAAGTGCTAAAATTAAAGCACTCTTTTTCATTTGCACCCAAAAATAGGGTAGCTAAATTTGAGCCCAGGTTTGAGGGCCCTTTTATCATAGAGAAAGTTAAATTTTCTACGGTGTATTTAAAACCAGAAAATGGGCAATAAACTATTGCTAACATCGACCAGTTGAAGCTATACTATAGTCGTACGCATTTTCAAGTTCTAAGAGATTTATTGCAAGATCTTGGGAGTGCGCAAAGAACATGGATTTCGCGGTCGCCCAGCAAAGATCCCCCAGCAACAAAAAGAAAAGCCGATAACTCTGAAGAAAGGATTGCGAAACGAACGCAACAGCAACAAGGTTCAGGCGCCGCCAGAATGAAGAATACGAAACAGACGAAAGTTCCTCTTCAACAGAAGTCAGCGCCGATGGGAAAGCGGAAAAGACTCTTGGAAGATAAGCAAAGAAAACGGCAAACTAGAGAACCGAAGCCAACTACCTGGAGAGAAACCATAAGAATATGCCAGACGAGAGCTATGAAAAGAAAACAACCCGACGACGCAAGATCTATTCCTTTTCAGGAACCCAGAAAAACCAAGAGAGTTGTCAAAGTTTCCCAGTTAAGGTACGGGAGCTACAAAGCAAAGAGGAAGCCAGAATACCAGACTCCTCAGCCAACAAAAAAAGCAGGCCGATTCAACGCCCGATGAATGAAGAGAAAAGAATGTCCGAAAGCGAATACCAGCCGCCCGAGACGACTGAGGGTCCGAAGTTTAAAATAGCCGACATGGCAAGAATTCTGCGCCACAGATTGCAGTATAGAAACCCCAAAAGGATAAGTGAAAATTTTCCTTGTTTTCTATTTTGTATTGAAAGTTCGATTTATGTCACATGTTTTAAGTTGCTAAATACTGTTTAAAGCAACAAATTGAATTCGCAAGTTTGGGAGAATGTAGTTGTAACTATTTGTTGAACAGAAAAGATTTTTGAATTCGCAAGTTAGCGAGAATTTATTTTGTAAATACTTTCTTTTCGAGAATTCTCAAGTTACGAGAAACTAATTTGTGAATATGTTTAGTCGAAAGACTTCAATTGTATTTACTTAAAGATTGTAGCCAAGCTTTGTGAATTTTGCTTAGCAACTATAACAGATGATGTAAAATGAATTTTAAAGTAGTACGTGTTAAAAATGTTCTATTGAATGTTGAAATGCTAATGTCAGCTTTTAAACTATTGTAAAAGTTAAACTTGTACAAATGTAAGTTTTGGTCAAGTATGACTCTAAGTACTTTGTATAAGAGATGAATGGAATGAAATTATAGATTGAATGTGCTTAAAGTGAGGCTCTCTCCAGGCTTCACTTAAGAATTTTATAATTTAAGCTCTAGTTTAGGACATTAGGTTTAGTTTTGTGTTTAAGAAGTTTTCTAAGGTCTGGAAAGTCGAGTTTATAACAAATCATTGCAGTTCGATAGTGGTATTATGTTCTCGCGGAAATACAACATAAAAACCTCGTCTCACTCACAACAATTTCTGGAGGGCATGGGTGGAAGAAGAATTTCTGGAGGGCATGGGTGGACTCACAACAATTTCTGGAGGGCATGGGTGGAAGTTTCGTGTGAATGAAAATGTTTGAGAGCCAAAATAATTTCAAGAAAGAGTATCAATAACCCATGGAAACTATTATGAAAAGAACTAATACTTTTTCCTTCCAGAGGACTGGAAGATCAAGACTGGCGTCTGATTGAAAGAAAAGATGAAGTAGATGGATGTAAAACCTATTCAAATTG
>KK120094.1:983865-1007234 GCA_000611955.2 Stegodyphus mimosarum | reverse complement strand
TCCCTCTGATTTCTCTTTTAGTACGTGTTGCTTACATTACTCATGTCCTTACGTATTGGGGATTTTACGGTATTAAATGTGTTGATTCGGAAAACTTTTGTACAAAGTTATATTGAAAAAACCGTCTCGTCCTTAATTTTTGCACACCAGTGTATATGTATTACACAGAAATGGAATCACTCTTTCTGTGTGTATATATGTAGATCTGAATAATTAATTTTCTTGATGTTTGGGTGTCGTGTTTTTCGAGCATGATAAGTATCTTATTAACCTGAAAATTAAATGGCTTCACATAGAAGAAGGTGAATTTTAAAGGTGATTTACATAAAGAAAAAAATGAATGTGCTTGCATTACGATTGCGTCATATGTATGAACTTAATGTATTGAAAGCAATTGAACGGGCTAAGTGCAATACTTTGAGACGAAATTAATATCCGTTGATGTTTTCTGTTAGTAAGAAAAGTAAAGAAATAGACAGTAAACTATCTTAATGTATCAAACGTTAGATGTATAGGAGTTGCAGAGAATATTTTAAGTTAAAAAAATATTACTATCGCGCCATTCCTATATTACACATTACGCTTTAAAATACTCCTCATGCCATTTTCCTAGTAAAAATTCTGGATACACAGTTTTTCACTTTTTATTCAACCCCAAGGATATAAGGATGCTTGGGATAAAAATCGACTCTCGTAACACTCGTTCATCTGTTTTTTCTCATCTGATTCGCACCCAATGTAATGCTGTAACTTCCTGATAAATGCAATCTTTTGTCAGAAAACTAGACATCAGTTGGAAAGAGATGTCTCAAACATGCACGATTTTATTTATTTATTTATTTATGTGATTTTTACTTTAACAGTGCAACAACCATCTGAGGCGTGATGATCCTGGTGGTAGATAACGGGAGAATTTATTGGGGAAATTGTTGATAAAAGATAAATACAATGAAAAGTGAGAGAATATAATTTAAACTACGAAGGAGAAATATCGGCAGCTGAAATCTGGCCTGTAGATTTTAATTATAACGAGTCGTTTCTCTAAACATTTTACCATGAAAATCATACTCTTTTCGTAGTAGAAAACTTACATATTTTGCAATAATTACGCAATCATTATGGAAAAATATGTGTCATATTACGGAAGAAAATCCTTAAAGAAATATATGGTTTACAGACTTTTAGAAGTATTGATAACATCTCAAACATATAGTTAAAGATAACTTACGGCTGCAACTACAGTGAGTGATAAATACTTATTTTACATTGAATGATTTACATTATTTATCGCCTCGACGGACAATTAGATAGTTAAAAAAAAGACAATTCACTTCAATTTGCCATTGGTGTATGAAGTTAAAGTTATGCAACGTTATCTCTCCCGCTCTGACTTTTATAAAGCGGATAAGTGTGATAGAAATGCCCCCATTATTTGTGATTAAAGTTTATAAGTTATGGACTATATTCCTTCTCAGTATTTTCTGGGAATACATGTGAATCCAAAACATCAGACGAATGCAGTGTTTCTCATTCTATAGTCTACGGACGACACGTGTACCCCAAAGCCTACCGTTATGGCCCTCCTAGGTTTCCAAAAAGAACGAAAAATAAAATTAATACTAACCGCATTTTAAACTATAGCAGAAAATCGAGGAATCTGAATATTATGCTTCGTAGTCGTCTTTCACGTTTGTCTCAAGGTTGACATTTTATGAAATTCACTATTGGTCACTCTATATACGAAATTTCCAGTTTAGTGTTAGTAGCAAAAGGAGGGATTTAAAGCACCATGACTGCGGTGCTTCTATACAAACACTGAATAGCTGTGGGAGAACTGGCAGACTCTTCCAACTCATTAATGTAAATACAAATGCTTATTCAAATTTTAATCGATAAGATAAAGATTATCGAAACCCTAATAACTTTGAATTATTAAAAATTAATTTAAAGTTTCGTCTGTAAACTTAATAACTTAATATCAGTAAAAATTAATTTGAATTAATTGTATTTTTAAAATATAAGTACACTGGTGACATATACTACAAATTGCCTTAGGAGGAGACAAGAGTGAGGTGGTCAGCTGGAGAATATAATTCGTACAAAAGGTTTTTAGAATGACTTCGGGGTCGTTTTTTTAAATGTTCGATCACTTAGCTTTTTTCCCCTGGATTATTAAGTCTACATCGTGATTTCCATGATAGAAGGGCTTTTCCTAAAATTTCTAATTGATTTCCATTCCTCTTCCCCCCTCCAGTGTTCATTAATTGTGGAGGATTTGCTCTAGAAAAAACTTTTTTCAAGACACCGAAATCAAAATAATACATAGGTAAAAAGTCAGTGGACATCTCAAGAATATATTGAAAAGGTGCATATGTAATACCTGTATTCTACTCGTAAGTGGTCTCGCGTTATCTGGATGGAATGCTGCTCTTATACGATTAATAACTCTCGAAGTTTCTGGAAGGTGAAGTCATTGAAACTAGCTGGCGAAAGTACACATTCACATTGATTTCTTGGCTCGTTCGTAAGAGCTTGGAGACAAGGACACACACAAGTTTGATCACTGGCAAAAATTATTGGAGTTTGGATGAAACTTTTTACCAAACGTATCATACTCGGGTAATCCTCCACGCTCAGACTTTCATTTATTTTGCTCTCTTCAAAATTTCTTTCGTGATATAACATTTAATTCAGATGAGACCATAAATTAGCACCTTGTTCATCTTTTCGCTGATAAAGCTGTAGAGTCATTACTAGTTTTTTGAAGCATGCGTCATGAAAAATGAGCAATGCCCTCGCCAGAACTCGCACCTCGGACCTCTCGAATACACTCCGTGTGTACTGACCAGTACACCACGAAGGCATGTTAAGAAGGCGGGAGAAATACCTTTTATACTCCCCTTTTTAAAGGTGCGCCAAATCCTGGTGGTGCAAAATCATCATCCACCATATTCAATTAGTTCGGGCGCCCCGTAGAGACATTAGGTTATTTCGAAGCAGGAGACATGAAAAGTGAGCAATGCCCTCCCGGGACTCGAATCTCGGACCTCTCGAATACGCGTCGAGTGTGCTGGCCATTACGCCGCGAAAGCATGCTAAGATGGGGGGAGAAATACCTTTTTTTTTTGAAGTTCTTTTGTGAACGAGAAATTCCAAAACTCATTAAAAGAAAGCAAAAAGCTATCTAACAAAACTGGGTATACACGAATGACCGATCACTGCCCTTTATATAAACAAAGAACCTTTGAAGAACGTAGAAAAATGCGTCATTACTTTCCAGAGAAATCAATAGAAAAAATTATGCTTAAAAATTCTCGATTGTTGTAAAACGTTATTTCCATCTAATATTAAAATCTAATAATCAAATTATTATTAAATGAATAACCAGTATTTTTACGACTCCAAGTTATATTTGAGAACTACACGTCGCAGAGAATGAATATAGATTAAACTAGCAAGGAATGGAAGAATATACAGGTGAAATAAGTTATTTAGGTCGAGAATACCGTTATTATATTTTGAAAAAGTAATTTATCATCTGCTCAATTATAGCTCAGGTACACGATCAAAGATTTAACTGACCATTCATCTAAAAATGTCTGCTGAAAAGCTATCATAAAGTATTCATTTTGACTTTTTGCCCACTGGGAAGTTTTCCAAAAAATTAAAAAAAAAGATATTTCCTGCTTAATATTATTACAATACTTTATTGAAATATCGTTCATTACATGCTCTTACTGCAGTAATCTTACTTCGCAAGAAAGTGGAAACATTAAGACCAGTTGTTTTGTTGTAAAACTACTAGCAATATACCCGTTCTTTACACAGGGAAAACTGAGAAGAAAAATTGTCTTTCCACGAAAGTATTAGAAAAATTTGTTAATTTCGATAGAAAAGCGTCAGTACTGAAGACAATAATGCATGTGATATTATGCCAAAATTACAATAACAAAAAATCTTTTTTTAAATGCTTTTCGGCTCGTTTGTTGCGTATTAAAAACCAACTTGAAAATTCGTATTCTTGACATTCATGTCAGAGTAAAATGAAATGCGATATCTATTTTAAAGCCTAATCGCTGCTATTAAATTAATTTTCTGACCCCTAATTTCATTGCAATTTATGTCATTGTGGACTCATCAGGTTGAAACGTGAAACGTGTGCTGGACTCGAATCTTGGACTTCTCGAGCACGCGTCGAGTATACTTCCAATTACGCCAGGAAGGCAAGAACGCGAGGAACGCCAGGAGGGATTATTACGCCAGGAAGGATTATTTCTCCTCCTTTCCTCATGCATTAAAAAAGGAGGGTGAAAATACCTTAAATACTCCACCTTTTAAAAGACGATAGGATATGAGTCGACCCAATCACCAAACCCTGGTGTTGATGAATTTTTGTCCAGTAGCTTTTAGTTCGGGCGCCAGTTATAGAGTCATTATGTTATCTTAAAGGAGACAGAAAAATATACAATGTCCTCCCTGGGCCTCGGATCTCCCGAATACGCGTCGAGTATGCTTCCAATTACACTTCAAAGGCGTGCTGGAAGAGAGGAGAAAATACATTATAATATGTACACACTCAAATGTCAAACAAGAAGTATATTCCAATAATTCATAATTCTTCATGGAAACTGATGTTATTATTTACTATATTAATTCTTTTTCTACTGTTATGATTTTACTGATGGGAAGGTTAAATTCGAAGTAAAAAACACATGGAAAAGAAAAAGAAACCTGAAAGGATTCAGATTTTAACAGTCGCCCAAAAGGATTTCTTAAGGTTTCTTATGCTTTCGCTGAGCTCGCAGTTTACCAGTCTACTGTTGTACTCACTCCTGATAACCCATTTCTTTGTCTTTTTAGCTTTATTATTAAGCATCTTTTTTGTTGCACATACGCTGTCAGGACTGAGTGTTCGGTGCATATTCTTGGCAAACATCTTCGTGACAGCTTAAAGTCCTGATTTTGAACAGGGAGTTGAATGCAGCTATGTTCTGTGGTAGAATATGGTGATTAAGTGGTAGAAGAACTGCACTTGAAAGGGATTTAAAATCCTCTTTTATTAAATCACAATTATTTACAACCACTTCCCAACTCGGCAGGGATACAGAAAGCAGAGACCGCACTAGAGTCTAAAATGAACAATCAATTAAATTTAAACTAAAACGAATTAGAAATTAAACAGTCGTTGCTCACAGAGCTATAACGCGAGGTTGGCCTCTAAACTAAATGGTGCGAAACAAGATTTAACTAATACTAATGCACTTAGAATTACTTCAATAAGTAATAGCGTAACAGCGCTACGGCTTAGAATTTAAATACTAGCTAGTCAGGCGAACGTCGAATAGAGTGACCGTGGTCTGAGACTAAACACTCTCTCACTCTGAGAGGTTCCTACCTCTCGCTTAAATATAACTTGGCTCCACTTCAAATTAGCATAAAGCTGAAACGCGCGCTTCTTCTAACGGGAAGTTGAAATGAGAACAGATAGAAAAGTATAAATTAACTTTGTTATTTTGACTAAAACCTTACAACGCCATACGCAATTTAACAGCAAAATTACGAAATCTTTAAAAGTAGCGTAATAACATATGTTTAAAATTCTCGCTCTGTAGTAAGTGTTGGAATACACTTTTCTGTTTTCTTCACTCTGTTCTCAGACCGTCGTATCAACGTTCCGTTTTCTTACTGAACTTTATTTCGTGTTTTTATTATTAACTTGAGTGTTAACTTATGTATTAAATATAACATTCTTCGGCACGTACAATTCAACCCAGCAGACAAATCACAAAATATTTGAAAACGGCATATCTTTAGAATTTGATACAGACAATCTTGCTCGCTGGAGATAATGATAAGCACACTAGGAGTTTAAATTCCATAGTATTATAACGAGAATAAATTCATATTGTACTGCACTGCTACAATAACCTTCTTCACGTAGAGAAACTCTGGTTGAGGAAAGGATATTTCGGATTTGCGATGCATTATTCACTGAAGCACTAAACTGCACAAGACAATGGAAAAAGCAAAATGCCTTCAATGCTCCTTACTTAAACCTTGCGGTAAATCTAAGATATATCTTATCCGAAAAAGTTTCCTGAAGTGGACAGTTTTAAACAACAATTCATAGAAAATCTTTGATAAATGAAACAGAGTAAATAATTTTTTGTTCTTCTACTATTTTTTAAAAAACTAACCGCTCGCGCGGACAATTGTCTAAAATAGTCATTATAAAAATGTATATAAGCATTTTAATGAGTCTATAATGTCATTTCATAAAAATATAGAGTATATTTAATTAGACATATGATGATTTTAATCAATTATTTATTTAAATCAATCATATTTAAAAAGTAGAAAAAAAATTCTTAAGAACTGTCTTTATTGCTTTTAAATCGGTTAGTTTATTACTTAGTAACCTTCTAAATTAATTTGAAATTATCTTAGGCTTTAATGAATGGTAACATGCTGATGCATGGAAGATAAAATAGTTTCTTCCGGCCGTGCTAACACATTGCTTTCATAGAACCGAGTTTATTAATTAAAGCTAAATGCCCCTGTTCGCTGATCATTGAGTTTGTTAGTAAAAAATTCATTAAAGGTTTACACAATGTGAAATAAATAATAAAAGAAATCGATGGCGCTAGTCACCCTCTTTTTTTTTTACAATGCGAGGACTTAAATACGTACAAGCATATGCTTCATTATTTAATTTCCTTAAAAGTAATACCTGGCAATAATATTTGGTCACAACAATTTAGAAAGTGATACGCTGTTGACAGTAAACAAATCCAATTTCGAGACCGCTTTTGGGATCATTTTGGAGTTCTTTTTGGGACCCCCTCGTATTTTTTAAGGAAAATCAATTAAATGAAAAAATAAAAAGTCCGGCATAGCAGTCAGCGACTGCTGACCGATTTGAAGGAGGAGGACCCGGATTTGAATCCCGGAGAAGGCGTGGATGCTTGTAAATGTATAGTGCCCGTGCGAGATGGGGCACTCTAAATATGCGGCGAGCCGAAAGTCCTCTCGAGAGATTGGCCATAGGGGTGGGAGACTCTGGACCGTCCCCCCGTGGTGGTCTTCATCCAGATAGGGTGCGGAACTCAGCTAAACCGCACTGACATCTATATGATGCTCAAGGCAATTCCCGACGATAGGCGTAAACTTGCTCTCTTGCCACGAGGAATTTCGTGGGCTTGGGCTGGCTATAGGTCAGACAAGTGAGCTTTAACAACGACAGCTAAGAAGTCTTTCGAAATGGGAAAAATATAAGATCTGCATTGCAGAAACGTACCTCTTAACTTAATTTCTGTTTTATAGACTTAATAACGTTTTACTTAATTAAGCAACTTAGTAGTCAGTCTTTTAAATATTAAAAAAAAGAATCAATAAATTTCTCTCATTTTATGTGCGACATCACTTGCATTTGTACAGGGAGAAAAAGGATGGACGAGGCAGAGAGGGTAAGTGAGATCGTTGCCACTTGGAGCACACAAGTTTTAACTCATACCTTTGAATGATATTTTTCTATGCTATTGGTATAAAAAAGAAAACTTCCTATTACTACTTTCGCAAATAGATATAGTTTACAATAATCAGTATGAAAATGCTCTTATAATTAAAAACTTGTTGTTTCGATTTTTATCTTAACTGTCAAATCCACTAAATAATCTTGAAATTTTTCTAAAACGTAAAGAAAACGATCTTTCTATGAACCCGAGAAATATTTAAATTGCTTTTCCTTCGCAGTGCTAGAAATTCTTTGTGAATGGCCACTTAAAATAAATGGGGCTGGTAATGATTAAAAAAACCTGTAATTAAAATACTGCTACATGAGTAGCTACATGTTCTTCTCTTCATCAAGGTACGTTGGAAAACAGAGATTAAAAGTTTTCGTTACCAAGAACTGAACAAAAAGTAAATTGGTTAGTTAATCTGAAAAGAAATTATTTTTTTTTGTGGTAAAAATTATGGTATTTTATGGTGTGTGAGAATATTATTTTTGCTAACGACCTTTCATGGAGAAAAGTTTTATTAAGATTTGTTTCTGGATGTTTCTTTGCAAATGGCTGTTATGTGTTGCAGAGTTTCTCTTTCAAACTGATTATTAACACTTTTTGAGCGAAAAAAATATCTTACAGTTTATGCTATTTTTTTAAATTACTTTATATTTGAAAACTATTTATTTCAATGAACATTCTTTTATCGCTTATGAGGCTACGTGTTAAAACTATATGAAAAGATTACTTGAACTGAAGACTTTCCCACCAATCACAAATGGTTTTTGCATAATCGTTGTTTTTTATACAAATGAAATCTTTTACCGTACAGCTCATAGGAAGTGTGTCTTTTGGTATTCAAATGGCTTAGCAAATATTTACTTTATTAATATAAAATAGCTGGGATAGCTGGAAGCTAGTGCTAATATAGCATGGGCTGTATTAACACTAATCTCCAGCAATCTTCCTGATGTTGCTCATCGAAGTGCAGCGCGTACGACAAAATAGAGGTCCAGAAGGTTAGTTTTCTATTGAAAAAATGTGCTAATACATAATTAAGATTGGGAATGTATGTATAATTTAAACAAACTAAAATATTGCTGGAAAAACCCAACAAATGTTTATTGAAACGATATTTACTACTGCTTAAATTCACTTAATGCAATTTTTTTAAAAACCTGGTAAACTCTGCTCAGGTCAGTGACAGATGAAACTCTATAAACATTTCTTGGCCCGTGCCGAGATTTTCAATTCCTTCTGTAAAGTGTTCTCTTGTTTTTTCATTTGAGTAAATCTCACAATTGAGGTCAATCTCCATCGCAGAATCAGTCAGTTCCTCTGCCTTTTTTCGTAATTCATTTGACTTCTTGTAAGTTAAAGGAACTTTATCGTCTTCATCATTATCACTGCTTTCACTCTTGGTTGGTGTTATAAGATCAACCAGATTTTCCTTCGTAATTTCTGGACTAATTCTTTGATTTCTCCTTCTTCCATATCTGAAAATCCTTCGCCGCCAATTTAATTTTCCACTTTGCACTATTTCATTGGCTTCGTTTTTAATCGCTGAGAATCCCTGAAAACTGCTGGTAACATTTGTCCAGAGTGGACGCTCGCAAACATTCATTCAGCGTTGATGATGAACGGCTAAGAATGAAATTCTTATGTTGAATAAATTCAATAGAAGCAATTAAGCTACCGCTTATATGTGAAATCGCGTTCCTCAAACCCGCGTTCGGCAAGGCTTTAATTGTATTAAAAATCAATAAAAACAAACTATTTCCTGTTGTAATATTGTCATAACAAAAACAGAGAAACAATTATATGACTACGGATAATACGATCATGAGAAGAGATCCAGTTAAGAAATAAAACGCACGGTTATGATCCGCATGAGAAGGAATTTTGTTGTTTTATGCTGATTTTTGTTGTTTTATGCTCAATTTATGCTGGTTGTGGAGAAAATATAGTTAAATAATGGAGAATCAGAAAATAGCCCTATATAATTCAAAATAAAAAAAATCCTTTCGGTATCATTTGTATTGCCAGATTATTTCCTTAGATGAGCATTATATAGAAAAATTAATAATCAAGATCTCTATCTGCTTTGGAAAAAAGCCAAATAACGTCAGTTTTCTGTGGTTAGATAGTAGAAGAAAACATTTTCCTAATTAGGTTTTTAGTTTTACATTCACAAACATTTTGCACCTGAAAGGATTTTTTTATTCCTTCTTTCCTTTTACTTGCTTTCAAAGTAAAATAAGAAAGTATTGTAATCGCAGAAAATGTTTTGTATCATACGTCAACGGAAATGTCCAGTTGGACAGTTACCGAATCCATTTGGACTATTTTTTTGCACGACGTCTGCAGGTACGAACAGAATTAAGAGCTCCATTTTCCAAACTGCATTGTAAAATAGATTTAAAGTGGATTTCTTTTTGTGACGGGTCGATGCGGGTAAGCCTGTGAAGCTACTGGCTACGATCTGTTGTATTTAGGCAGTTTCGACCACGGGAGAAATAAAATCAATCTTCACAGGACTAGAACCTACGTTCATTTGGGGGATGGTTCAGCCTCAGCAGGGACTATATGGTATTGCCTTGTCTGTCCCTTGATCGTGGGGGCGCAACATTGTTAGATATTGTGGCTATCCTTTGGGGTTTGGCCTCGTTCGGTTCTCTGCTGGGGAACTGAAATAGCGGATGGAACACCCCTACGAATATGTGAATATTTGGTGCGATCGAGTGGTGCCCGGGAGCAAAGCTGTCATCATAATTAATTTTGTCTATAGTCAATTTTGTTTGTTTTATCATAATTAATTTCATCCAATGCATTGTATAAAGCACGGAGGGGACCATGAGGGCCACGCCAGCTTGGATAATTTCCGTATTCCCGAAGTCAGTTCCTGAAAGGTATAAATCAAGGTACGAGTTCGTCTCGGGTGTTCTGTACGTACGTAGTTATGAATTTATATCGCATAACTCAAAATGACTAGCCGTAAAACAATGACATTTTGTTTATGGAATTGCCATAACTTCTAGTTCTGCACCTCTCTTTTTTATTGCAATCGGTAGAACGAAACGTAAAACAAATATGCACTTTGCCACAAAAAATATATACACCCAGAAGAAAATGAACTACTAACGTGTGTTTAGTGTATGAGGACATAAGAAAATACTTAAAAATTCAGAATAAGAGATCGTTTTATTAACAAATCATGGCATGAAAAAGATTGCATATCAGTAAGTAGTATAGCCACCTCTGGCAGCTGTATAAGCCCAAACATGGCGTGACATCGAATAAAGTAGGTCACCTATGACGCGTGCGGAAGATGATGCCATAATCTTAGTAATCACATTTCATTTTACCAATATTCCGGGACGGCTGAGTTCTTTCCAAACATGTCCCAAGTGCTCTATTGGCGAGATGTCTGGTGATCTGATAGGCTATGGGATTACATTGTATGCTTGAAGACATTGTTGGCAGAGTCGCGCAGTATGTGACGAGCTTGGTTTCTGATAAACGACCCCTGGGCGGCATGATAGCATAGGCAGTACAACAGGCGTTAAAATATCGTCCACGTAACTGCGAGACGCCATAGTGCTTTGAAGGGCGACTAGAGGTGATCATGTGTCCCAACAAATCGCTCTCTACACTATCACATCTTGTGTAATCGCCGTGTGCTGCTCGAAATCAAATGCCGAATCGGATCGCTGGCCTGACCGCCTCCACATATGTGTGCGTTGGTCATCAACTTTGAGACTGAATCGGGATTCATCGTTGAAGACCACACGCTTCCAGTTGGTCCCACCCCAGCTTGCCCGAGTTCGGCAAAAATTCAGTCGACACTACCTATAATGTGGAGTCTCAGTTGGTCCCACCCCAGCTTGCCCGAGTTCGGCAAAAATTCAGTCGACACTACCTATAATGTGGAGTCTGTGGTAGACGTCATAATGGACATCGGCAGCACATACCAGCGTCGGTCAGTCGTCTCCGCGTGGTTTCCCCTGGATATGAGCGGATGCTTGGAAGGTGGTAAATGGCGTCGAATCGATGCTAGCGACGTTGTTAATGCAGAAGTGGTCGCTCTTATGATTGCGCGATCTTCGCGCTCGTTTGTGTTCCTAGCGCGCCCTGAACCTCCGCGATGGTAGACTATACCTTTTGTGATCCATTGTCGCCAAAACGGAACAATTACCATATCGCTCCGACCGAGGTAGCAGGCTATATGCCTGTTCGACCAACCTGCTTCTCTGAAGCCCACTACACGCCTCTTCTCAAATTCAAGTCCAACAACTGTTCGTACTGCCGCCGACTATGTCTCAGAGGCATCTTTAGTCACAATATCAAATCGATAGATTCGTTTGAAAAGCCCTACGGCCCGAGCAATCACGCTTGTAGCGCGGTTGCCCTTATATCATTGGCATCGAAATTTAAATCCTTTGCATCATTCATAATCATCAATTTAAATCATTTTCATCCCTTAGCAGATTACATTCCTGCCGCGTTTTGTGATTGAGGCTCGACTTCTTCTGGGTGCACATATTTTTTTTTTGTAACAGTGTGCATATATACATATATATGCATATATACATATATATGTATATATACATTTCTGGGGCTTTTATTTTCGTAATCGTTGGTAGCAGTCATATACTTTCAATTACAGAAGTGTTTTAAATGACGAAAATATTCATGTTTTGGTAATGTGAAATTAAAAAAAAAGCTTTTGACAAATGATGAAATCTAAGTTTTAATGTAGTCTTCAGGTTCCTATACTTAAATTTGAGAATGTTTTTTATACTCGTTATGGAAACATAATATTAAAAGAAGTTTGAAAAAAATTGATGGTAATATTTAATTTCGAAATTTGCAATTTTTGATGTCATTTTCGCTTTGCCTTGAGAGATAGATTAATCGAGTTAAAATAATTCGAGAATATAAGTTAAATGAAATTCAGGAAAACATGTATATAATTTAATAGGCCGTACAAAGAAGTTACATGTTGTCCACATCAGAATTTTTTTTTAAATAAAGGAATACAAATCTGAGAAAAATAATCATGGCTATATTTATAATAAATTTAGCAACAACTGTATATTTAAAGTAAACGTTTTCCATTTGTAATCACTTCTGCAAGGTAAAAATCTGTATTTTCTCTATTTCTGAAACAAGCTTATGATTCATCAATTTTTTTAACATCAATTGTTTAAGTCAAATGTTTTCTGAAGAATTATTGTCTCAATATGAATGTTTTAGAAAAGAGTTACAAACATATAAAACAGATCAAAAGTAATAAAATTTAAAATGAGATAGAAAATGTCTTTTTTCTATTAGAAATTAAAAAATATGATGAAATAATAACAAGATAATATTTAAACTTAAGAATTCATTATAAATTTCTCTATAAAATTTCAAAGTATCAAACATTTTGAGTGATAAAATAATTTTATTGAATATACTACACAAATAATATTTACTATAAAAAAAACCTAAGGAATTAGGGAATTGGAAACAGATATACGACAGACGGAATGATTCAGTCCAATCTAGTCCTAGTTATTTGTTTCACGCCAGGATCCTTCTTATAGCGTCTTTAGTATTACCCATTTTCCCCAGCGGTTTCGATGTCATCTTCCTAGCTTGTCCGCAGCCGTGTGACCCGTGTCACCCGCAGCCGTGAAGATTTGTTCTTCTCATCTTCCATCATTTCTGTCTGGCATTTTATTCTGCGTGTCATCAGAGACCCATTTCAGTTCCCCTTTTGGATAGCTATGCTTATATGTATCCTATCTGGGTCTATCTTTTATATTGTTGCGTGCGTACGGGTTCGGAATAGAATAGATTGAATGTACAAGTCTGATAATAGATAAATATAATTTATTTTTTATCAATAGTTACACTTCAACGAACGTTAAACACAATGCAATGCAAAGCGCATCTAAAGAGAAAGCTAATCCGACCTCAATGTTGATGACCGCTGAACTCGCAACAATAGCAACATCAGTTAACTAAACAGCTGAGAGCAGATACTCTCTCTCCGGGCTTTTATAGTTTTCAACCGGCCGCCGAGACATTTCTGGTACTTTCTGTTTCTGGAAATTACTGGAAAGCAATACCAGGTTGGAGTTAGAGTTACAGCTGACACAGTAGTCAATTACATTTATTCAGCTACAATGCTTATTACGGTGATACAGGGACCGGGTCCAAATGTCGTAAAATGGTCTCCAAATTTACCAACAAAATAAGTCGCCCAGCCTTGTCAGCTTGGCGATATCTCGCCAAATCGCCTAGATACTCATTTACTCAATGTTAAATACACTTTCCCTGTATTCTTATTTTTTAAGCATAGCTTTCTCTTAAAATTTGTCTCGCGGTGCATTATACAGAAAAATACAACAATTTTGTTACTAAAATTACTATTGCGTACTTATCGTGTGTAGCGGCCTTGGCGAGAAAAAACGATGTTAACGAATTCGAGCTTAAAAAAGTTCGATTTGTTGCCAAATGTTAGAACCGTCCACGAAAGCGAAACTAGCTACGGTATGCGATAAATCGATAATTAATTGAATTTATATACAATGTAAGTTATTTAATTCATACATACAAAAATAATTTAATATTAATGTGTATTTATTATAGTACTTTGTACAATTTCGTCAGCAGTTTATTTAGAATAACAACAAATTCAACAGAATTTATTTAATGTATACATTAATTATCGTATTTAATACAATTATGGAATAAGTGTATTTAAAGAACAACATATTGTTGCGTTCTACGGGTTCGTGGATTTGGAGTGATTGATGACAGCACTTGATGAAGAATGAAAACACAATTTATTCCTCAGCATTACACGGGAGAGCTCCAAAACACATTTACAGCCGTCAAAAATCTACGATAAACAAGCTGAAACAAACAGTAACGCGGCCTTCAGGCTATGACGGTGAAGACAGCTTCACGGCAAAGCAGTAAAATACACCTTCCGACTCGGTCGATCGCTCTCGAGTTAATCTCTAAACTCAAGACACTACTACTGAAACTCACTCTAGGTAATCTTCACGATAAACTGCTGCTCCGCGTACAGGCAAGGTATTTATAGCTTTTGACTTGCCTTCGAGAACATTCTCAGGAAAACCGGTAAGAATTCGTTCTAGAATGATTTGTCTTCGTCTGTGGCATATCGTCAAATCTAACCAAATGGTCGATTTCGTGCCAAATCTGGCAACCCTGCCGTTCTTTGCCACTTTTTGGCAACCCTAAACCCGTTTTGCAGAGGAAGCTATCTTACCGCAGCTAGGCATTTAGTGACAATATATAACGTGTCAATATACTATTTTGTGACAATATACTATTTTATTTAATACAATTTTGTTAGCAATTTATTAAAAAATGCAACATACATAAAAATACTTAAAAATACATTTTTTCACAGTCTCTTTCTTGCAGCTACTGTTCAGCAATCGCTGCTAATAATGACTCTAATTATAGCTTCTCTTTTGTTTGATGAATGATTAAAAATATTAGAGTGAGGAAAAATTTACAAGGAAAATACACAATGCGGTTTTAAAGGAACAGTTAGATTATTGAACATTTGTTTCTCGCACATGCACAGATCTGTAACTATTTTCCGCCAGTGCACAAACGCTCCAAATTCCACTATCTCGCTAAAACCGCTACAGGAGACAAGCACCTTATCTTGATATTCCGTTACCTTTAAAAATTTTCATTATCTTATGTATGAAAAATGATTGCGCACATGAAATGGAAACTAATTATTTTGCGCTCAGCTTCACTCCGGTCATTAACATTTTTCGAATAATCGACATCAGTTTTCTATGAACTCTGCGAATGCACCTGGTGTGTTTCCCAAATTTGGAATTATTTCTGAAAAATGAGCATTGCTTCATTAAAGTAATCAAAATTTGACTGTATTAAAATAAAAGCATGTCAAAGTTTTTAATCGAATTTTTCAGAATTTGATCTTATATAATAACTTTATTTTAAACTGTTTCCAGTCATCCTCATTTTAACCATCAATATTTTGATGCCCAGCAATTTCCAATGGGTAAATTCTTTGAACTGGTCGTGACAGTATATCCGACCTTGAATTGACACATACAGTTTCTAACTTTCCCGTTGTATATCTGGAATAAGCTCTATCACTTTTAAAAGTGGCAAATCTAAATATTTTCTATTATCGCTTCAGATTAATACAATGCCATTGGCATTTATCTTCTTTGACGATCTTTTATTGACCTACATCTTAGTATTCATTTTGAAATCTTCGCTATAACTCTTTACCAACCTTCTCTGTACTTGGACCGTTTATTAAGATCTTGAGCTTTTACTAAGTCTAAATTAGGTACTTCAAGTTCTTTAACACATTTAGGAAAGCATTAGGAGTAACAAGGAATGGTTTACTTGGATATATCCGCATGAAATAAAGTAAATTCGCATGTACCATCTTCGTCCAAATTTGCTGGGCTCCAGGTGTAAGTTTCCTTTTCAGGCAAAGCTAAGTTAAAAACACTGTTGGGAAACTGAAAACAAAGTTGGGAAAACTGCTAGAGTCTTACCATCTATTTAAGTCTCCCAGTTCAACATTGCTTTACAAAATATAATTTTGGCATTTTTGTAAAATATTTTAATACTTATTTACATTTTATTTAATTCAACATGAAATTTTCTCTTGGCGAAGAATTCCAGGTACTTTTTCCCTTGGCAGGAGGAAATCTCGCCAAGAAATCTTTATTGGCGATAACACACAGCGTATAATAAAAAATGTTAATTTTAAGAATTTTTTACTTTAGAGGCATAAACATTTTAATATCCTTAAAATATTTTCAAATGGGTTCTTTCGTTTCCCTTCTTCACATAAATTCCGCGAGATAACTTTTCAGATGATGACGTGCCGTTCCTCTGTGTTTCGTATTTCACCATTTGGCGCTACCCCATAGTCTTTCTATTTTTTGTGTGTGAGTTCCAGTTTCCGAGTCTACAAAATTGTATTTATAATTTACTTCGAAATGTTCTAAATGTCCCTCTTTCAGTTTTTCAGCTCAGTATGAGTTCCAAAAATCCGAATACTGTTATAGTTCCTTTTTCGGTATTTTTCCTCAATGGCTTCTAAGATAGTGCTCATGGATTGGTTTGGCAGCTTCACAGGGAAACATTCGTTTGTTTCATGGCAAGCTCCACCAAAGATCTATTGTTCTGATAGAATCCGTTAGACATTGTTTCCGCGCTTTGTGAACATAATTTCATCCACTTTGACGATCATACCAGGTCCTCTTATTTTCCGTTGCTGACGTTTAAGCAAAGAATCCACACAAACCTCGCGCATGTAGTTATTCCAGTCCACAACTGTTCCGTGATTGATTTCTAACTGATTGATTTTCACACCATTTAACTGAAAGTTAGTTCTTCGCGCCAACCATAAATAAATCTGACACACTTCGAGAAACTCAACTTCGATGATTCAAACCATGTGCCTTTTCGGATATTTCGTTTACTGCTACAAATTGAAAAGTTGCAGCGCCACTGAATTTCCTCTCCAAAATACGAGTTCATTTCGTAATTATTATTAAAAGTATCAATTTTAGGCAAAACGCCTTTCGCTTGAAAGAATTTAACAGATTCTTCCTCTATTCTGCGCAAATCTCAAATTTTCATTGGCTTTTTATCCATTTTTGATGTATTAGGGAAAAGACGTGACTGATAAAAAATGGCCGCGACTTGCTTTGCAAGTATGGCGGTAAAAAGTTACCAGCCAGGATATACCTTTTGCTATCAGTTGTATCGTTTTTGGCTACTTTATCGCCTGCGCCGGCGAAATGGAAAAGTATCGAATTCCGTTTCTTGTTTTATTTTTTTGAGATGGATATATTTTCATTCGTTTTACAAAATAATAATTTTCTACGAGTTATGTAAAGGTTGTATAAAAGCTAGAAGGGAAATTCAAGCAATTTATTGCTCCTGTACTTTAGCTTCACTTTCAGAAAATTTTAAAATGCAATTAATAACATAATTATTGACGGAGGAGTTTATCGACAGAAAATTGCATTTGAATGTCAGGATTCAAATACGTGTAAAAATTTTAAAAATCGTATTCTTTCGTAAGATTCAAAGGTTTAAAAAAACGCATTCTTTTGCTTTATTTTCTTTCGTACCCTTTTGTTTAAAAACACGTATTCTTTTCTTCTTCAAAGGTTTAACTCTTAAATGAGCCTGTAGAGTATTTAGGTTATTTGGAAGCAGGAGATGTAAAAAAAGAGGAACGCCTTCGCCGGAACTCGAACCACTCTCGAATACTCGTCGAGCGTGCTGACCACTACACCAAGAAGCATGCAAAGAAGGTGGGTAAATACCTTATAAGCTAACGAAAGCAAACTGAGCATGTTAGAAAAATTTCGTTTTTAAAAATGTTATTAAAACAGCGTTTAGAAAACATGTAGCTTTTGAACAGATGTGAAGAAAATCCTAAATTTCCTCTAATACTGAAGGGCTCTCGAAACTCTCGAATCGCTTAAGTAAGAATAATAAGAAACAACACTCATGCCCAATATTACTTGCTACAGTGCTTAAGTTTCTAATAAAAGCAAAATATTAAATTTGCATTTAATTAAAAAATTTTTAAGCGCAATTTTTTTAAATGATGAATTTGTAGACAGATTACTTTTGTTGCAATATTTTCCTCGATGGTGTTTTAGAACTGCGAGTTTTTTGCAATGCTTCATTTTCTACCATCCTTTTTTTACACCATGAAATTTTAGAAATGCGATGTTCCAATGATATTTTGTATGACGACATTTTGACTTTGCTTTGTTTTCTTCGCGAGTTTTACGTGTAAGTTGCATTTACGGCAATGTTTTTGGCGACATCAGGATTCGAAAGAGGCAAAAGGCAAAATGACAGAAACTATAATGAAAATTAGAGTTTTTGAATCTTAAATCATTTTTCAAGACTCATGCGATTCAAAGGATTCGAATTTCTCGTTCACAATTTTAATGTCCATCACTTTTCCTATTAAAAAATATTTTAAAGATAACTAGTAATCGAAATTTTTTATAGAAAATATCCTTCAGATTCTGTTACTTGACTGATGTACACCAGATGCATCTTTTTTGTTCTTTTTGTCAAGTAATCCATAGTATAAACAAGACGCCATAAATCTAAGCTTTATTAGCTTCTAAAATATTTTATTCTTCTGGTTTAAAACTAATATTACACGGGAGGTATGTATGCTGGTATTAAAACAGAACACTTTATTGCTAAAATGTATTCGCATTTTATGATTCACATTAAAAAAAGAAGGAATTTCCAGTCACGTGAAAGCCTAAAATCAGAAGGCAAAATATCGGCGGAACTCCTTCCCCATTGTTGGCACTTATACTTCAATGTCTGTCCTCTTAAACATCTTTAAATCGTTTTTTATGCTCGTTCTAAATTTTTTTTCTTTTAAACCTTTTCTTACTGTTACTATTTTCTGTTTTCTGAACTCCGTCTTGCCATGACCACTCCGAAAGTTAAATCTAAAGCCGTCGGGTTACAATCGTAAGTTTTTATTGTTAATTTTAGTTTAAAGTTAATATACGAATACAATAACCGTCAGCGAAATCTATGAGATGTTCCGGCAAACTTCACAGCAATTGTTGGATTCTTTATTTCAAGAAATTTGCATCATAAAGCATTTCGAATTTAAAGATAATCCATAATTATAAAATTCTGTGCATTTAAAATGCAGCTAAAATTTTGCATTGACAAATTTCATTGTTTTACTCTCTAATGGCTTTTAGGAAAAATGCTGGGTGTACAATAATAGAGGTTTTAGCTGATGATGATTCATTTTAGCACTATGGTAGAAGGTAATTAAAACTCGAATAAAGCTTACATTAGAGAGTTATTACGCAGAGCATTACTCCTTTAAAATAAAAGATAATTAACTATCGTTTTCATCTGCTGCGGTAGGGAGATTAAGCTCAGCAATATTGATTAAATGCAAGAGGGAAAATTTGAGTAAACGTAAGGGCTGTTGGATTGGTTAAATTGATTTTTTATGTACTAGGCTCACATACGTAAAGGGTGTGCTTGAAATGTACACCTTGTACAAAAGAAAAAAAAAGGGGGGATGGGCAGTTCAATACCTCCTGCTCTACTGGCCTGTTGATGAAATTTAACTTTTCGTTTTTCACGTCTCGAAAGCTATCTGAATCGTTTTGAAATGACAGGCCTTTTTTTCCATGTATCGATTCTACGATTCGAATTGTTCAAAGTGCCCAGCTTTGTAAAAATCGCACGAGTAGCTTTTAAATAATTAGCTCTGAAATTTTAGCTCCTCAATGTTAATTGAATTTGGTTTATATTTATTTATTATCTCTTTTTTTAATTAAATTCACTTGATTCCTTTTTTTCACAATTCGAAAGTTAGGTTCACTAAAAAAAATTCTCTGCTATTTTCTGATTTGTTTTTAAAATTTCTATTTTATAGTAAATTTTATAAATTTTTCGAAATTATTTTTAAACTTTAACCTATAAGGTATTTCTACCGCCTTCTTAGCATGCCTTCGTGGTGTAATGGTGAGCACATTCGGCCCGTATTCGGGAGGCCCGAGGTTCGAGTTCCCGAGAGGGCATCGATTTCGAAAAAATCCTAATGTTTCTACAAACCTATAAAAGTTTTGCAATCATCTTAAAGTATATGTATTTCTAAACATACATGCAAAAGATTAGACCTTTTTATTCAAAATTTCCCAAGATATACCTAAATTTATGTATCATACATTTTGAAATTTAACATCTTTGTTTTAAGCAATAATAAAGCCAAATGTGGTTTATTCACTTTGCTAAAATTATATGAAATGTGTACCTTTTCTTCCATTCGTGCATAGGAAAGGAAAGTAGATTACCACAAATTAAGAATTTCGCAGTTAGACAAAGGTAAATTTTTTAATTTCTTTGTAAGTTTGTAACCAAATTTTACAAAACGTAATATTTAGGCATAATTTGAGTCATAGAATCGAAATACGAAAAAAATAGGTATTTCATTTCAGAAAAAATACGATTTCGTGTCAAAATGCCTATATTAGATTAATGCTATATATAAATATAATATATATCTTAAGTCGCTCTTTGGAGCTATGAAAAACATGGAAGTTAAATTTCTTTAATCGGCTCAGAAGAACGGGAGGTATGAAACTGCTCCACTATTTTTTTGTGCAGATGTACTGTGTTGAATATGGCTGATAATTTTTCATTTGAGGAAAATTATCAGGAGCATTGAAAACTCATATTTGTTTGAAAATTATTCGTCAGGAAAGCAATTTAATTGCCATCAACATTTTAAAACATTTTGCATTAAATTCATCAAAATTTTTAATGTCCTTTTATAAGGGGATAAACATATGAAATGTAATGCAATGCTTTGATATAAATTCCTCCGGTTTATCGAAAGGTACATAGAAATATTCATATTTATATCAATCATCAATTCTAACATGCTATATGCGAGAGAAGGCATTCATTAATTTAAATCGAAATTACACAGTTTATGTTAAAACTTTCGTGCAGTTTTTTAAAAGCTCGCTCAGTAAGGGGAATTAGTTTTTGAACGAACAGCACATTTGTGTTCTTGGCATACATCCTGGCTCTGTGGGAACTGTAAAAGAGCTATCCTCCTGTTTTTTGGGATTAGCTGCTCGTTCGCTCAGTAAAGTGAATTGATTCTTTGAATTAGTTCCCAAGCGGATCGCCTAACTCTAGCTAACAGTGCCGGATGCCATATTGTCCATCACAGATACGAAATGACGAGTGTTTTTGCGGCACACGGTAATCAAAATATTGTTCAGCAGAATGTTACCTCAAAAGGTTGACAGTAGAGGAAGAAAAGGATGAGACCCTCGGATACCATACCTAAGGGTCACCATCAAAATTGAATTAAAGCCCAGCAAATTGATACGGTCATCAATAAGGTACCCAAGTTTTGGGCAACAGCAAACGCCTCTTCTCGGCAGAATAAGTTCATTCCTGTGGTCTGGATTATTTTAAAATCAGGGGGATTTATCACAACAGAACAAAAATAAGTCTTAAAATATCATTACAGTATTCTAATCGTGCAAAAGATACCATACGCTGTAAAATATCCACTGTATCTACCCAAATAGAGAACATTTCTAGTCTGAAGACTGCGATAGGTTTCAGTTTTCTTGTTGCCATAATCCTTTTACAACAATGTTTATATTTAGCTACATGAGAAATATGAGCTACATGAAAAAATTTAATGAAGTCCTTTAGGGAATGGGAATATTCGTCGTCGTGCCGTTTCGCCGTCAAGGCATATTTTTCTTTACACGACTGTATTATATTTTGCCATATTATATTGATTTAGTTAATAAATCTCTTTAGTTATGTAATTTAATTTAATTTCATAAACATTTTATATAAAATGTTTTCGTGTACAATTTTATAGAAATATATCATTACGCATGATATATCAATTTTAAGAGAGTTATGTGCTGACAAGATTCCAAAGTAATTTTATTTCCAATTCAGATTTCATAAAAAACTCAGTTTACTGCTTAATTCAGATTTTATAAAAATGTGAATTTCTTACTTGCATGAATGATTTCTCTGCATTAGCCAATTAAAATTTCAAGAAATTTTGACGAATCATGTAAATATTGTACCTGCATAATTTCAAAACCAATAATATATCTTCTGTTATATCAGAGGTTTAGCCTCAGTTCGATTTGTTACTGACATAATTTTCTGACTACACTAATGTGTAATTTCTTTGTATCTCATATTTGTAAGCAACTATATATATATAATAAGCAGCCTTTATTACGTATACAAAAGGTAAACAGAATTATTAAACTAAATAAATTTAATACGAGTATAATACGGCAAGATATAATACAGTAATGTAAAGGAAAATATGTCTTGATGGCGAAGCGTCTCGACGGCGAAACGGCCACGGCAAAATGACGACGGCGAAAAGTCCTAGACAAGTCCTTTATCCCCAATTCTCCAGATAAATTCTCAGATTAATGTTTAATTTGTAGAGATTATTTTAATTTTTTAATACTTATTTTTAATTTTGAAACCCTTTCCTTTATTCTCTTATTTCCCACTTACAACGCCCTGCCAGAATGAGTTTTCAGTATCGGATTTTTATTTAAATGAAGTAGTTTAACCGGAAGTGCAGTCACTTCCATAGGAAAGCTCAGAAGTTCTCAGTAGAACGTGTTCTGCCGTCGTTGCTTTAAGCCTATCTTGCTACGTTCGACCGTAGTCTTACGTGTCTGCTAGTAATCGCCGGTGAGGTTTAATTAAGAGCCAACTCGGTTAGTTATTTCTGTACAGCTTCGGATAAATTTTAGTTAGAATTAAGTTAGTCTCTTGTTTTCTGTCCTAAGCTGAAGCCCAAGTGGAGGTTTTCCTGTAAACCCGAGAGGGGCCAACTGTTATTATTCTTTGAGCGGAATAAAAGGGTATTTTAGCAATTCTTTGAACTTAGTTTGTATAGTTGTAAGAAGAACAGCGAATAGTCGCTATACTTTTCTCCAAGGTTCTGGTTGCTGAGGACACCTAATTTAACTAGAACCGTATAAATTTAAAACAAGTTTCCATTTTCTCTTGCATTTGTAATCAATTATATGAAAACTCTTAGAAATAGCCAGGGATTTTATACGCAAAACTATGTTAAAATATTAGAAAAATTGTTAGAAAAAAATTACAGTTCCTAAATGTCAATTTAGAACAAAATATTGCATACATTTTATAGAATCTCTTGCCCTTCAACAATCGGATATCTTTACATTAATAAAAGTCTGTTTTCTTAGTTAAATATTTTTTTTATATAAATGTTAA